>JANHZU010007694.1:22361-32785 GCA_032468055.1 Acrochordus granulatus | reverse complement strand
ACGTGGGGACGTGGCTATGCTGCTGTATCTCTTCCTTCGGGACCGCTTTGGATTCCAGCAAGATGTGTTAAGCCGATGTTAGATGGTTTGAAATCGCGGTCTGTTCCACTTGATTCTGGACTGACGGCTGACGCTGATTGTGACACGAGCGGAGAGGACTGACTGAACTGCCTTGAGGTGTTAACAATGTGTCGTAAATCACTCTTGCAAGTGCCGAAGCTCCATCTCATACACAAAGGAGGACATGTCCACTTGCGTGGGAGCACAGATCCCAGGTATTTACTACAGGTAATTGCTATAGCTGTCCAATATATGTTGAATGACAGTTTATGAAATATTGTTTGATCTGACACTTTCTACAATTAATTTATGTGGCAGTTTCACATATACAGAGGAACCTTACAAGACGAGCAAAAAAATTTTTATAAAATTTATTCTGCTAGACGAGCGGCGACTTACAAGACAAGTTACGTGTCATCAGTCAGCATGCTCTGTATTTCCCATTCAGGAAATACCACAAGGTTTACTCCATTGCCATACAGGTAGCAAGCATGCGCGCGTAAGCATGGCTTACTCCATTGCCGTACAGGTGGGAAGTGCACATGCGTTCTGCCTATGTGCCGCGTGGCTTAATTACTGTGCTTGTGCTGTACTGTGAGCATGTGTGTGTGCAGGAAGCCCCTTGAAGTGTGATATGAAAGGCAATAATTCAGCGATTCAGGTAGACCTGAAGAAAGAAATCAGAGAAGCACGAGAGACGTGTGCATGTGACTGACCTTGCCAGAATGTACAGCAGGTCGACATCGACGATTTGCACCATCCTGAAGAAGAAAGAAGAGATAAAGGGGCTAGATCCAGCAAAATGAGTCACCAGAATAGCCAAGCAATGCCCATGTGTTCTGGAAGACGTAGAAAAGTTGCTTCTCGTGTGGCTCAATGAGAAGTAATTAACAGATGATACTGTGACTGAGAACATCTTCTGTGAGAAGGCAAGGGTGTTGTATGCAGATCTCATAGCGAAGTCTCCAGGTACGGTCGACAGAAGAAGAAGCAGTGTTCAAGGTGAGCTGGGGATGGTTCGAAAAGTTCTCCTCTCTCGCTGCATAAACAGCGTAAATTAAGTGAAAGGGTTCAAGAGATAGAACTCCCAAGACTTCAGATTCTCCCTTCAGGCAGTCCCCTCCCCCTCCCCTCGTCTCCCTTGCGCGCACCCACACACACAATAAAGTGGAAATTGTCCTTGTCCTCCCCCAAAATAAAGCAGACATTCCCCCTCGTCGCCTGGCATGATCATAGTCTCTTCTCCCCTCATAGTACAGAGGCAAAAAAACATTTCCAAACTGCCCAGGAAAGACCCCCAGAAAGATGCTGCTGAGGGAAAAGACAGTTTTTCCTCAGCAGTGGCAGCAGCAGATCCTCTAAGCCAGCAGGGGGCGCCAGACAGCAGCTGGCCTAGCAGCAGCCTCAAAGCAAATCCATAAGTGCTGGTTAGTTTGTTCTATTTCTGCTTTATATCATGTGTTAATCATTGTTACTTGCTTCACATGTTAGGGACAATCATTTCTCCATCAAATTTGTTGAAAATGATATTTTGGTGAATATTTTTGGGAGTGTGGAACGGATTGTCCGACTTTCCATTGTTTCCTATGGGAAACCTCATTTCGCTTTAAGAGCATTTAGCACTAAGAGCGTTCTTCCGGAATGGATTAGTCTCATCTTGTGAGGTTCCACTGTAGTTTATGAAAGTAAGTTTTACTGTACTAAGTAAAACCAGAAGCCTATTCTGAAAATTTGTAGAGTGGGTTGTCGTTCAACAATGTCTTTAATTCTAAAACTGAGACAGGATAATTTTAAAATCCAAATCTAAAAAAAAAGGCAGTTCCTTAGAGGATTTTACAACTTGTCATAACCCAGCTCTCCAAATAATAACCACTCAACAGAATCTTATATTAATTTTATTTCATATATAATTTCACAGGGCTAGTTTTGTCTTATTGTCATTAAGATTTTTTTAACAAGAAATGGACATGTCATATCTATACATATATATGGACTTCAACAAAATTAAAAAATCTGGAACCATGATACAATTAAACTATATTTTAATTGTATACATGTGACAAGAGTCTTTGTCTGAATAATTCTTTTGATCAAATTGTGTTTACAAACATGTTTAAACTTACTTTGGAATTTGCTTTTGTCTATTAACCACTAATAATAATGTATGCTAGAACCAAGTGTGGCAACTTTCAAATTTCTGAAACTTATGAAAAGAACACTGAAATATATAAATTGTAGCAAGATAGAAGATAATTTAGACAAAATCCAAATAGATAAGTCACTGACCCAAACCTTATCCTAACAGAAAGAATAGGCCAATTATTCTTATTATAAATTAAGGAACTAGATGCAAAATTCATACAGTGTGCCTGAAGTAAGTATGACTGGACTGAAAAAATGCATGGTAACCATCTAGAACTTTGAAAAATATTTATATCCATATTAGGAAATGATCAAATATGGACTTTTATCCTTGAATTGCATCCTGTCAGCTGTCTATTATAAATTCAGAAATTTAGCTATTGGTTTGACCCTTTTCTCCATCTGATGTGTAAGGAGTTTGATAAAGATGGTCAAACTTTGGAATGAAAAATAAATCAAGCTAAAGAAACTTTCACATGACCTATTTACAAAAAAAAGTGTAGAACTTTAGTCTGACCAGATAGGCTTTTATGAAACTTCCTCAGATTAATGGCCAAATACAACTTTTGTCAATGTTTATTTGCTCTACAGGATTTCTATGGGTCTTCTGAATATGAACTATTAAAAGGAATGGAAAAGCAGCTCATTCTAAAAACTGGTTCAACAACACTGTTTTCACAAATGACATGTAGCTAAGAACAAGAGCTAAGTTACAAGAAACAAGTACATTCAATAAATTTATTTTCTGCAAGCACATTCCACAAGTTATTATTGCAGAATTTAAAACAAATATAGCACTGGAATATTCTCCATCGCTAAACACATCAATGTTTATCTATCAATTCTATCTTCTAAAGAGCCACGCTCACAAACTAAGGGAAATACTAGGCATTTTTATCATCTTCAATTAGTCAGACTCAATGATAGAACACTTCTCTTCCTCCCCTTTACAGTACAATAAGGTAACTTATTTAGCAAAAAATAAAATAAAATGTGCTTATTGAATATCTACAATGGAACAGAGAAAATGGGGCAATTAACTCTGCAGAAAAGTACTATGAAATATCAATCTTATTTTAGTGAGTGTAAACCTGTAAGCATCGTGTTACTCATATGCCTGTAACCACTATAAATCATTTCTTCATCCTCTCACACAATTCTTGTTATCTGCTAAGAAGATGCTAGATTTACTAAGAGGAATTTATTTTGGACAGTCTGAAATAGTGGTGTGCAATCTTAAAAGTTCATAAAAGTATTTGGGATGTTAGAAAGCAGGTAGAATTAACTACCAGTTATATAGCAAAATCCCTCATTCTCTCAAATCTATTTCAAAAAGTGGCCTTTTAACATAAAACTGATTAACAGCTAGGATAGGGTGATTCATTACTGTAAGCACAAATGAGAAGTTGTCCCCATCAATTTTGAATGCTTAATCATCTATCAGATGTTATTTGATCACACCCAGCATCTGCATACATTGCTTAATAAATCAATGATTTAGACTCAAGCACTCAAGCCATTTATGGCCATGCAGTCCTATTTTATTCAACATGGTAGTCTCCAGATCTTTTGGACTGTAACTCCCATGATTACTGACCATCTTTAAAATGTATGGGAATCACAGTTCTAAATATTTAAAGCTGAACAGCTCTGACAAAATATTAGAGAGACTACTATTAGAGAGACTAGCTTTTAGCTGCAAGTTACTTAAACCAGTGCATTTTTTGTTTAGTTTTATCAAGTTCGGGTCAAAGTGAAAACTTCAGATTCCTAAAATTTAGATGGTTTACGTCAAAGCTGACTGATTTAGATCTTCAAAGTAGCAGCAGAACTCTAAGCCTTAGCTTCAAGAATTAGAAGGCATTTCCCCCATTATTAATTTAAAAAGCAAAATGCAGTAAATGACAGACTTCTTTCAATTCACAGAAAACTGTTTCTTCCAAGACTCTATCTAAAATTGGTACAGTAAAATAATATATATACACCCAAAAAAATAATTCAAGACACAAGAATTTCCATACTCATTCAAAACAGTGCAGTACAAGGTGTTTGTGTTTTCATTTCAACACTTCCAGACTTGCAAAGTCAGACTGCACTCTTTTTCATTCATAAGGATAGTCTTTTAATTAATCACTTAAAGGATTTTCTTAAAGCACTGTGTACTAACAAGTCTCATTTGTTAAAAAAATAGCAACTATTAGATCTCTCAGCAGATATGAAAGAAAACCCCAATATATAACAAATAAAAGGCTGTCTATTTTTTTTCTTCAACGGCTTTTGGGAATATGAATTTCAGAACTTTGAAGTGAGAAGACTAAAAATATCTAAAATGTTCCCTGTACTTGTTAACTAGAAATCATTCAAATAATATCTTTTTCAAATAATAGATATGAAACTTGTTATGATCCAACACGAGTAGTGGTTCGTTTGTCAGAAAAGAAGCTTTTGAGAAGAAATACCTGCCCAATGCTAACTACAAGTAGAATGATGGCTTCTCCTATTGACCAATAAGCCACTCGTGTGTTTAAGTCTTCTGCTCTGCTACGGCCTTGCGCTTCCCTCAGCCGAAAATGAGTCTGATAATCAATGACAGACTTCAGAGCTTCATGAATTGAAACACATGCAGACTCCATCTAGGGACAAAAAAAAGAGCACTGATGAGTAAAATAATCTGAAAGCTAATCACTATTAATAAAATAAAAATAGATTCTTAGGTAAACAAATTATGGGAATATAAACTTTTAAATCATATTTAAAGGGAAGTGTTATATTCTACAGAATGAAATTTATTATTGTAATACAGCAGTAATTGCTCATACTTTAGAACAAAAATAACCAACTCTGAAAATATTTCTTTAAAGAAAAAGAACAATTACAAATATCCGTCTTTCTATCAATGCAAAACTGTATGTCAATCAGCAGCAAGAATGTTAGAGCTAGAAACTACATACTGAAAGCTTTTGAGTTTTAATTCTAGTATTTATATTTAGCAATTTTATCACTGAAATTCTAAAATGAAACATATATATATGTGATGAACTCAATAATCATATGAATTATTTGCCAACTGGACTTCCCCTTCTCACTTCTTTTTCCTGAATAATTAAGGAGATTTCTTCCAATCATTCGAAATATATTTTGGAAATGGAGTAGAAGAAAGATGCAGAAGAAAGGATTAAGCCCATCTCCGTACCATTGACAAAAGCTACTCTGTTGGTGGGAAGTGTTAGTAAATTAGCAGTCTGAGAGTCCTTGGCCAACTGAGATGAATGCTCTAAGTTGTAGTTAACCAACATGTGGAAGTCTGCAAGTGTTCCTATTGGGCTCCAGTAAAAAACATATATTTTGGGAGATATTTTATACACATAATAGCCTAGCATTTTGTTGTTATTATTCTTTTTTGTTCTTTCTGAGAAGACAGCTGGTATTAAAGTGCTCGTTATCAGAAGAGGGGACAATCCAGCTGCAGAAATCTGGTATTTTCACTTGCCTTATCTTTTTAATTCTTATTAGCACCATTATTTTACCTCTCATGTTAAACTACATAGTGGTATCTGCATTGACAAACAAAGTACTGAATTGTCTACTGGAATGGATTTTAAAATTAAGATGTCTTTACAAATCACCAAGCAACATCAAGCTTCAATTTACAATATTTGTACAAAGTATAAATACAAAACTATTTGATTGTGTAAATGAAAAGATGATCATATGCCACCCTTTCTTGTATTCTAATTTTTGATCAAGTGAAAATGGTTTTTTGTGATGAAGATATTACTGTGTGCTCAAAATTCACCCTACCTGAGTAAGTGCGGTGACTCTATTTTCACTAGGAAAGAGGGGTGGGTCATCTCCAACTTGGAAGTCAAAGTATACTGTTTTGTGTGTGAAAGTTGAAAACTCATTGCTGAAACAAAATTTGTATGTTCCATTTCTGGATGCAGTAAAAGTAAAACTATCATATTGTTTCTTCATTTCCTTATATAGCACAATACCATCTGGATCTTCTAAGCGGCAATCAACATCATAATGTCCTCCAGTAATCACCTGTGGAATAAAGAAGACTGATTTTTTTAACAGTACTCATTGATGTATTATTGTTGTTACTTAAAGAAGCATCTTTACAAAGCAAATATAGCAGACACAGCAGACTGTTAAAAATTTCAGCAAGGAAAGTTAAGTATATTACAACGACAACTAAGTCAAAGGCAACCTACAAATATTTTATTGCTATTCATATATTCTTGCACTTACAGGAACTGCTTGGCCCAAATTTTAACTGAAAAATAGCCATAAAAGTATAAAGTAACATGAAAAGATAGGACCTAAGTGGAGGGAAAGAGAAGAGGATGACCAGCAGCAAGATATGTAGATTCTATTAGAGTAGCTGCTGGAAGACATGAAGGACCAAATCAGGGATAGATGATTCTGGAAAAGATCTATCTATGAAGTCACTAAGAGCTGAAACTAATTTGACAACATTAAATAAAAAAGAAATATTAAAACATACAGCACATCTGAAAAAGCATGGACGGTTCCTCTTCATTTTCTAAATTCAGGAAGGCCATTCATCTTGTACAATTAATCCCACATGAAGCTAAAACCAGCAGATATTAAAAGATAAATTTTCATGATAGAGGGTTGCCTTCTATTTATGGAAGGCTTTTAGCCTAAATTTAAAAATTAAAGATATATTGGTATGAAAAAACAAGGCAACTTTTATTATTTCTCCTAGTGTAGCATGAAGAAATTGGACCTATAAAACAGATTATTTTAAGGGCACCAGCAGCTGGAGGGAAAACAGATGAAGTTCATCTCCATATCAACTTATGAGAATACCTTAATACTCCTTAAAATAGAAGGTCCTTATGATAAAAAACAAATCCATGCCATGTTAGTTTGTAACAACATATTGATAATGCTAAATCTTAAGATTAAAGTGTTGCGTGGTAATATTGTACATCAATATTAAAAACATCAAAGTGTTGTGTGGTAATATTGTACATCATGATAGACAGTGATCAAGCTAGACAACACAAGTTACATTCAGCAAAACAAACCTCTGAAAGTTCTCATTAAGTAGTAAGTTCAAAATATATTAAAGAAAGCTTTTAAAGATGTTTTGTACATTATGTATTTTCTTCATCTTAAGTATTGATGAATAAATACAATTCATTCCATTCCAGAATATGTGAACCACACATAATTCATGCTGAAATCAAGAGAACCTATGTCAACATTTAGTATCAACTACTGGCAGTTGAACAAGCAGTATCCGAGTTACAAAGCCTGAAATAAGTAGTATAGAATATCAAAATAAGGATGGGGATACACAGTAAGATTAAAATTACGGAATTTTGACACTAGAGAGTATTGCTAGCATTTTTGGAAATACTGGAGGTAAGGGTACACTTTTAGATTATTGAAGTTGGGACTTTGATAAGAGTACAGATTGCTCATAATCATGATATTGTATTCTACTCATTCTTTCTTCTGGTTTCACAATCCTTCCCTGAAAGAGTCAGTTAGCATTCCTTTCCCATTAAGAATGCAGGACCTAATGAAGGTTATTTTTTCTTACCAACTCCTATTGAACATTTATTTTCAATAGACTTTCCTGTATAGTACTCCCCTTCCCTGAGCTGTACTAAGACTCATATTCTTGGTAAGTGGGCATATGGAACATGTTGTTATATCGTTGTTAAATAGGTGCGGTGGCGCAGCAGATTAGTGCCGCCAGTTATGCTGACCAGAAATGGACAGCACGCTGGCAGGTTTGGTCCACAGCTCCGCATGACGGGGTGAGCGCCTGTCACTTGCCTCAGATTTTGCCCACCCAGCAGTTCGAAAGCACGTAACAACTGGCAAGTAGATAAATCGGGTGCCACTTCGGTGGGAGCTGGCTGGCTTCAGCAGGTCGGATGAGGTGAGTGGTGAAGAGGGCGAGCGGCGGCGTGGAAGTTGAACAGCGAGGTGAAGGCGGCCCATCCTCCTGCCGGGGCGGAGCAGAAATGCAGAGATGCCCGGAAGCAACATCACACCGGCCAGCAGGGGTGGGTGGGATTAGATTACACAAATTGTATAGATAGCTAACCTATGTAAGCCGCCAAGAGTCTTCAGAAATTGGCGGCATAGAAATATGCGTAATAAATAAATAAATATTTATTTATTTATTTGAATATTATTTATTTAAAATAATTTATTATTTAAATAATAAATAAATACCAAATCCAGCATCTTAACTACCACACTACAGTAGGTCTCTGGTGTGCACTGAGGCTACTAATACTGGACTGAGGCTATTATAATGAGCAGATGACATATCTAACAGTAATTTAGGTACAGTATAATGATTCATAAAAGGTTTATTTCAAAGGGTTTATTTTTGCAGCCACCAGCATGGAATAATGTGATGCATCATACTCAGTCAGAACTGGAAAATGGTTTTAAGAGACCATCTATTTATGTTGCTGGAGTATCAGAGAAACTTAGAAGAATTTTCAATAAAGATAATATTAGGGTTCAATACATCCCAAAGACAAGACTCCCAAACACAAACAGACAGATGTCTTTTATGCATTCAATGTAATGAAGATTGTTCAGAATTTTACATCCTTGGGGAAACAAAACAGAAATTATGTAAGAGATTTAACAACATAATTTTTCAAAAACATTGGCTGTAACTTAGAGAAAAAGAACACTCCATCCAAGATTGCAGATTTTAAATTCTTGATAGAGAAACCAAACAGCTTTCAAGAGGGATAAAGGAAAGCATATACATCAAGACATTAAATCCTTCAATCAACAAGGAGGAGGAACAACATTTCAACAGCCCCCTGTTTACAGTCCCACTTTGGCATGTATGCAAAAAGGACCTTTTTGGGAAATATTTTCATATATTCCATATCATTTTTCTTTTTATATGAGACTGAAGAAGACTCATGGATGGGAGTTTAAACTTTTTTTCTGTAACACCTAAAAATAAAAGACCAGTTGCCTTTTTAAATTTGGTGTGCAAGCTTTTTTTTTGCAGTTTTGCTACAAGACATGATCTGGATTAATGAGAATATACAGAGACACCATCTATTACAGTTTCTTCTTTTGCTCAGTGTAAGAAATATGATTGTTGCTTGAAGATCTCCAGGGAGAGAGAGACTATTCCTCAGGTTGATTGGTGCCATTGATACAGTACTTTTATCCTCAAGAGATTCTTTCTTCAAATTATTTCAGCCCATGAGATCAAATATTTGCATGTTTGTATCTGCTCCATCCATTGAATATTTAAAGAGTGCCTTCTCATCTCTTCTCCAACTAAACAAACTATCCCCCCAGTTCTTCATCACAGAAAAGCCAGTATAGTCTAGTGATCATTGGAGTTGTACCAGGGAGACTCAAGTTTAAGTCCCCACCTCATTATTAATTGCATTGGAACTTTATTAGAAGTCTTTCCTACCTTTAAATTAAATACATAGGAGGCAAAATGGAAATAATTTTACAGATGTGGGAGAACCACACATCTATTCAGATTTAGCAGATTACATACCCCGGTGGAATGCCAATTCAGCTATTAAGATAAAGCGTACTAGCTGAATCAGCTGATCTCTTGCCTCCTCTTAACATTACCAAATCAAAAGATTTATAGCACTTACTCTAAGGCAATTTGCAATTTAATTGTAGAAAAAAGGAAAATACTGTATGATGGTTACTGCTATAAAAAGGTTGCAGAAAAATAGGATACCACAATAAAAGATTTAATGTTTAAATATATTTTACCATAGATTATGCCATTATTTCCATGACTATATTTAGCTTTCTCAGAAGATCAAGATATTTGGAATGCACTTAGCAAGGTTTATATTAACACCTATACTTTAATTAATTTGCATAACTAGAAATTAAAATTTGTCCTAATTTTTTGACAAAAAGGAAATGAAAATAATCTTTCACTAGAGGAACTTCCCCCCCAGTGAGGCATCACCTTGCTGTGGTTGGGGGGCTTGTGTGCTCTGAAGAAGATGAGAGCTCTGCTGTTGCAGTATATTGGTTCAGGCTTTACAGTTTGACGAGGCCCATGGCCGCAAATGAACTAAAGCGGAAGATAGAAGAAGAATATTCAAGAATGTAGACAAGGAATGTAGACAAGGATGGGACGGAAGAAAGTTAAATGTGTATTCAAGGATGTGGATAAGAGAGGTGGTCTGGGGGTTTAGAACGTTTCAGTC
>JANHZU010007693.1:22143-32668 GCA_032468055.1 Acrochordus granulatus | reverse complement strand
TTTTTTGATTAAAATTTTTGCTCGTCCTGCGAGTTTCTCGCCCTGCGAGTTACTCGTCTTGTGAGGCACCACTGTATATAGAAGCATGATTGAGTTGGAAAAAAGAGAACTTATGTAGTCTAGTCTAGATATATGTTTCAAATGGTGACTTCCACTTCCTCTGGAACAGCACTTTTAATGCTCTAGCTTGATTTCTTCTAGAATCTTCCATAGAGAGCATCCCTCTTTTAGTCATCTAACATTCATGCTGTATTCATGTAAGCCTTATTACTTCTTATTTATTGCCTTACTTGTCTATGGCTGATATTTTATGACTAGCATTCTAGAATTCAATCCAAGGAATCAGCCCATGTCCAGGAACCTTGTCAATATCCGATGCACAGCATTACTATTTTTAATTCCTGTTATATAATTTACTCTGTCCATAGTGTTGTTTGCACTGGAGTCTCTGAGCACATTCTTCTAATCTGTTAGGAACTTTGTGTCATACCTCTGTAATATTAGCTGAAAGCCAAATGTTAACTATGAGTAGTATGATGTAAAGTAGATTAAATTTATAGCATGGAATTTTGATTAGCATACTTAATATGTAAGACTATGTGAGATTTATTGAAATGACTCTTTTGTCACCATCACTTTGCTATCTTAATTCTTAAACTGATCAAGCATATTTAATATGGGAAATTCTTATGGTAGGTTGCAATTTGTAAAGACTTCCTTTTATTACATTATAATACATTAAATTGTTATTTCACAAGTCTGTACCACAAAGATTTCTAGTTGCATATATTATTGAGCTACAATTTCTCACAATTTTCAACACTGTTAGGAGGCAAGGACAGAAGGTGTAATATAAATAATATAACTGATGAACCAATTCAATTTTACAGAATAGCTCACATATTCTCAGAAAGCTTAATAACAGTTTAATTTGTGAGTACTGACTACTTGACAGCTGCAAACAGCCTAAACCAGTGGCTTCCAATTATGGTTTGTAAAGTTACTGCAGTGAGTTCCTGGCATGGGTACTGAAATAAAAGTCTCCCCATCTTGTGTGGTCAGTAAATTCACAAGATTTTCAAAGTCTAGTAAGATATTGGTGTTCTTGCCCTCTAAATTACAAGTTTTCAAGCAGGAACACTATGCTCTTGCGATATGGTAAGTCATAACTTTTCAGCTATTTAAGTTTTTAATTTAAAATTTTAGAAAAATAAATTTTATATTTCTAACCCCTTAGATGCTATGAGGTGAAGGGGGAATTGTGTGCTTATTACGTAGAGACACTATGATGCTAACTTCTGGCTTAGGGTCCCTGAAAAGCACCATCGTTGGCATGGGAGCAGAAATACCCAGGTTCTTGTCCACCCTCAGCCACCACTGGTTGACTTTGGGCCAGCCTTGATCTTTCAATACAACCTATTTTATGGGCCTGCAAGAGAAAAATAGGAGAAGCACTGTCTATGGTCTCGCAACAAAAGTTTAAAAACCAGGCATCTGGATTGGATTTTTTTCAAGTCTATGGTGCATTGAACTCTTAATGGCAAATCTAATAAAACAGGAAAGAGTACAGTGATCATTGTTAAGGGAAACTGGCCTATGGTACAAATAGTGCAATGCTGTCATGGCCCTTAAAAAGTAAGGCCTCTCAAGTTCAGCAGAATTAACTCTACGTTGCAACTTGTTTGAAGATACCATATGCAGTGAGGCATTCTTCCAATTAAACAATATAGTGTAGTATGTTTCTACCCCGTTAATTCTCCTTCTTTTACTGCACTGGGTAAAATCACCAAATTTGTTTATGTTCAGCAGAGTGTCTATGTTTATCCAAAGATGTTTAGACAGAAAAGTTAATCTTATCCAAGATAATTTTATTGTACACCATTTTAGATGCTACTATTGCCAATAAATAAAATTAGAAATGACATATATTAAAACTAGGGAGAGAGAAATAGATGCATCATATTGTATTATGATTATGCCTTTCCCTAATTTTTATATACAACTGTAGTAGCAGAGCTATCCAAACCAAATTAAAGACAATATTTTTTCCTAGGTCTACAATGAGCAGATACGTGACCTGTTAGTAGATTCAGGGCCATTGGCTGTTCGAGAAGATCCTCAGAAAGGAGTTTTGGTTCATGGGTTAACATTACATCAGGTACACACCTTTCAACATATGTGCCATCATTTATAAACTCTTTTTTCTTTAAAACTTTTACTTCTACTTAAAAAGCATTCAAGTTGTCTAACAATGTTGTTTTAAAGCCATGTATACAACAAATACAGTGGTTCCTCACAAGATGAGACTAATCTGTTCCAGAAGTACGCTCTTAGCGCGAAATGCTCATAAACAGAAATGAGATTTCCCATAGGAAACAATAGAAAGTCAGATGATCCGTTCCATGCCCCCAAAAATATTCACCAAAAATCATTTTCAATGGAATTTAATGTAGAAATGATTGTCCATAACATCTGAAACAAGTAAACATGATAAACACATAATATAAAGCAGAAATAGAGCAAACTAACCAGTACTTGCAAATCTGCTTCAAGGCAGCTTCTGGCCTCGGCTGCTGCTTGCTGGCTCGGAGGATCCGCTGCCGTCACTTTAAAAGGCCTTTTTTTCTCTCAGCTTTTCCAGGCATCGTAGGCTATTTGAAAGCGCTTCTTCCCTCCGTACTATGAGGGGAGAAGCGACGAGGAGGGGATTTCTACTTTATTTGGCACGCTCGTGGCTTTAAGAATATCCCAGTGCGAAGGAGAGGAGGGGGAGGGGATTTCCTGGAGATTGAATCAGGAGTCTGAAGTCTCAGGAAGTTCTCCCCTTGAATGCCTTTCACTTAGTTTACGCTGTTTACGCAGCGAGAGAGGAGAGCTCCGTTGTGAGATTTTCCACGTGAGCTCATCGCGCGCTGCTCATTGTGATCAGAAACGTCGACCTGCCACCATGCAGCAGTGTAGGCAGAACACACGCGCGCAGGTCCTGGGCACCTTGCAGTCGTTGTGTTGACCATGAACTTCTCTGTAGTTATTGCTGCTAAAGGCGGTTCTACAAGCTGTTGGATCATGAGGTATACTTAGTTTCTCCCGCATGGCTTCTCCATTTTGGCTTTCTTCTTGCAAAATAAATGACGTGGTGCAGGACGTCATGTGCTGTTGCTCCTCTGAGATGCATTTGCCTGCTTCGAAGAACCGCTGAGGCCCAGATGGTTGTCAGTACGTCCTGATCCATAAAACCAGAGAATTCAAAAAGGTTTCTTTTTTCACGACTCTTCTACATCCCCATCTGCAGGAAAACCGACCCTGGGATTTTTAACCAAACCGCCACAAAAAATGGACCATCTGTGGATGATCTCCCCAACTGTCAAAATTAAAGCAAACAGATGTCGATGTCAAGGGGCGGCTTATCTCCAGGTGGTGCATCTTTCATAATAATTTGGTTTAAAATACGAGGATCAGCCAATACTCAGATGGATTGATATGTGGGCATATGGGGTCGAGATAATATTTTAGGGGCTTCTTCTTGAACTGGTGGAAAACGATTCAGCCCGAGCTTTAGCGGCGTCGCCAGAGGGGACCCCGGAGCAATCGAAAGTAGACGTTCCACAAAATCCTGGGAGCAAATCTTATTCATCCCGGCTATGCCATAACGAAGGATTTCTGATGATTAGAAAAATCCACTCACACAAACAGGAGAAGCCTCAGCACTGCTGGGGGAACCAAAGATTTCCAGCAATCTAAACCATCATAAGGAAAACTTAGGCACACATGTGCACCCCATTTCCCCGATACGAGGATTGCACATCCTTAACAGACTCGGAATACTGGCTGAGAAGGTAGAATGAAAAATGGGGGAGAGGAGTACGAAGGAAGGATCTTCTTGTGGGATCCTCTGACCAAGAATGCAGCAAGATACTCCAGAAATGCAACTGGAGATCCCGAAGCAAGGGTGTCCGCAGGGGGAGTCCAAACGAGGGCCGCAACCACGCAACCAAAGCATCACGGTCACCTTCCTGGCTACCTTTTTGAACTACGCACATCCCTTCGCAACGATCCGCTGTCGTTCCGTCTCAGCACTTCGGTGCTCCTCTTCCCTCCGGGAGAGGGGGCGAGCTCCTTGAGCCAAAGATAACCCTTGTTTTGCAAGAGGCGCACAAAAGATCGACACGCAGCTGTCAGTGGACACAACTAAACAGATCTTTATTTGCTTGTAAACTCGGAAGGGGATACACGGTGCGGGGCGAAGGAAGCGTCCGGTGGGAGTGACAGAATCCGAGGACCGCTAAGTCGATTAGCCATCTTGAGAAGGAAGGAAATAGGATGCTTTGAAAATACACTCAAGACCCCGAGGTCTCCTCGAGAGCTGCAGAGAAGACCCCATCTCTCCCACTGTCCGAATCAGGGGTGTCCAACCTCGGCAACTTTAAGATGACAGCTGGGGGATTCTGGGAGTTGGAGTCCACACGTCTTAACAGTTGCCGAGGTTGGACTTCCCTGGTCGAAATAAATGTCTAGCAGGGCAAAGTCACTTTCCGACGGCTTTAGGGAGGCCGAACAGAAATCCCAGGAGACCGTTTCAGCAGATGTTCAGGCTTTGTCGCCGGGAGTCTTAGTTCGGCGCAACGGACGAAGATTCTACGGGTGATCCCAACGTGTCACCATCAGGGCTACCTTTTCGTTTTTTTACAAAACTGAACACTGCAGGAAAACCTGATCGGTCATTTGAAAACTCTCCTTCTGGGCCCACTGTGCAACAGGGTTTCTCTACCTTTACGTGAGGACTTCAACTCCCAGAATGCCCCATGCTGACCAGGGAATTCTGGGAGTTGAAGTCCACACATCTTAAGAAGTTCCCAAGGCTGAGAAACACGGCTCCATAGCCTGTGTCATCTTCATTCAACAGTACTCCACGTCTAAAATGAAGAAGGGAAGGGACCGGCCACTTCCTTGCCTCTAATCTGGGTTTATTTTTTCAAGCAACGTTACTGTTTGCCCACTCTTAAAATCGCTCAGATCTATCGACGGCTTAGTGTTAAACTTCAGACTTAAGCACTTCAAACTCAGGCCACCTTGGCTGTTCTTCAAAAGGTGTTGAAAAACACCGCAAAGCCTTTTCACGGCGGGATTCCCAGGTTCAAATGAAGGAATTCAAGGGACTCATCTCAAGGGACCGCCGACTCTAATTAGAACAGGGAATGTGAGAATCGAATTAGGGAGAAGTGACATCCAGAAAGGAACCGTTGCAGATGGATTTCAATAAAGAAGAAGGCAAAGGACTTTGATATCCGCCCAGCATTTCCCACCTCCCACCCCGGTATCTATACAGGTAGTCCTCGAATTACAACCATTCGTCCAGTGACCATGTGAAGTGACAGCAGGAGTGGAAAAAATGACTTATAACCTGTCCTCACACTACAACCGTTGTGGCACCCCCAGCATCACATGATCAAAATTCAGGTGCTTGGTAGCCAGCGTAGATTTACAATATTTACACTCGGCTGCATCCCAAGTCACGTGATCGCCGTTCGCAACCTTCCTAGCCAGGTTTCGACAAGCACAGGCAACGGGGGAAGCTAGATTTACTTAACAGCACAATTCACTGAACAGCTGCAGTGATTCGCTTAACAACCATCGCAAAAACATGTCATTAAAATCGGGCATGATGCACTTAACAACTGCCCTGCTTAGCAAAAGAAATTCTCGTCCCAACTGTGGTCGTAAGTCGAGGACTACCTGTAACATTGACCGTTTGAAGCCCGCCCGCAAGCCATTTCCTAAAATTTAAACCGCTTTTCTACTGTTCCAACAGGTGGGGGAGTCAAAGCTGGTCATAATCTGAAGCCCCCCAGGAGCAGCCCCAAGATGGAAGAGGAGAGGTCAGCTAACGTGGGCTTTTGCACAAGAAGGAAGCCCAAGCACCGTCTCGGCTCAAGCAGAACTGGCCCCGAGGTTCAGAGAGTCAGGCGCTTTAGAAATAAACATTTGTCCAGAATCCTTCACAGGCTTTTTGCATTCCAGCTCACTCACGACCAGACACGTGTCGTTGCGATGCGCATGCGAAACAGAGATTTCCAAGGCACGAACGGGATTCCTCCTCTCCTTCGTCCGACAGTCCTCTCCTTTCTTCCGACTCACGGAGTTTCCTCCACGGAAGTCCTGGGGCTCACCCGGGGGAAGAGATCTGCACCCTCAACCGCCGCAGTGGTTTCATTCTGACTCTTCAGGGTAGAATGCGATCGGGTAAGATGTGGGACCAAATAAGCAAGGGTGTGGGGAGAAGACCCTTCGGCCTCCGCCGCCCATCACCCACCACGACCATTCCAGGCACAGAAGCACACGCGGTATTTCGTTACGCCAGCACAAGAACGAAAGACGGGGTTTGGACACAACAGATTTCGCCCTACGCTCTACGGCTAAAACACTGTCACAGCTTCTAGCTGGTTCACCAGACGTTCACCAAAGAAAGCGCATGGGGGAATTAACGTCGCCTAAGGCAACGGGTCGTGGGAATGGAGAGTCATGGTGGAGCAATGAGGACAGGGAAGCGTCTGCGCAGCGCAGCATTTTCACGGCCGATGATCAGCCCACGCTTCCTCGACAGCGACGAGAGCATCAGGGTGCGTCCACCAAGGCAAACCGTTCCACGAACCTGAGAAAACTAAAACTGGAGGTGCGAAGTGAAGGTGACCGAAGCTCAGAGATCAATGGCGAATGTCGGGCTGCCCACGGTTGCGGATGGTCAGTCCAAAGGCAATGAATTTGTACGGCGTGCATGGAGGGAACCGGTCTGACAGGCGTCCGGAGAGGGCTTGATGGCTCACGTCACCTCCAGGGAAGCCGGCGAGACGCGGTCGCACTCGGCTCGTGAGCGGAGGCTGTGCCATTGCTCAACGGAGGTGCGGTGAGACGTGAGCATCCGTCGCCAGTGCTTGGATTCCGAGGAGCCTGTTGAATACTGGCCGATCACAATTCTCCCAATGAAATCGTTGCTGCTTTTCACATTGTGGCCATAGACTGGCAGAGGAAAGAGAGAGAGAGAGAGGGCTGAAACCCGCAACACAGCACAACACAACACAACACAACAGTCGTCCCAACTTGGCAGGAAAGCATCCCCGGTTTCCCCTCTAAAAAGGATCCACCCAAAGTTGCAGAACAGAAATCATGAGCAAAAGAGAAATAACATCTGAAAACAAGAATCTCTGGATCAAGTGGAGAGCGGAGGTACTCCTCCACTTATGACCACAAGTAGGATTGGAATTCCGGCCGTAAGTTGGAGCACCCCGTAACCGGATGCAATTTCACCACGGTCTTCAGAAGGGTCATTAAGCAAGTCACGGTGCTCGTTCAGCAAACCACACGGTCCTCGAGCGAACCGTGCGCTCAGAGGGGCGAACCCATCTGAATCCAATGGGGTCTTTTTGCCGAGCCAGCGTGCCCGCGGCTTCGGGTGCGGCGTAAACTTCAGTGCGGCTGCTGCCTGACCCCGAGGTCGGGAGGAGGCGGCGTTTGCCGGCCCTGCCTGGGGGCTTCACCTCCGTGCAAACACAGTCACGGCTTGTGCGCTCGATAGAGCATGATTCACTAATTGCAGCGGTGGCCGATCAACCCGCAGCGTCTTGCCTTCGTCAAAAGCTCACCGATTTCCAACTTCCAAGGCTTGCACAGCCGACCCAGAGGAGCCACACCTGCGCCCAAACCACAGAGCTGCGACCCAGAATAAAAGCAGCAGCCACCCTCTTGCAGATGCCGAAGGACCGCGCGGGGGAAGAGATCTGCACCCGCACCGCTGCCTTATTTTTTGCAACGGCGAATGGGATTTTCATCCTCCTTCATTGCCCAAAGGCCGGCAAGGGATGACTCACTCCTGCAGGAATTATCAGGGTTTCTGATCTCCAGAAAAGGACCAGGCGCAGCGCAGGCTGCGTGCTACCGTCACGAGGCAGCGTTCATCGTCTGGCCCGGTTGACTCCCCCGTGCTGGTGGAAATTCCCCTCCCTTCAGTCTCCTTCATCGCCTGACCAGAAAAAAAGAACAAAACACCGGAAAGGTACGAGTCACGTACCTGTGAAAACCAGGCTAGTATTTTCAAGTTCTTCCTGCGCGACCTTGAAGCTGAAGGACTCGTTGTAAAAGGGGTCGATGGTGGCCTTCATGCAAGACGTCTTCTTCGTCTTGGCCAGTTTCAAGCCATGAACAAGCTGGATTTTCACAAACGGATCTGAAGAGAGAACAAAACACAGGTCCCGCTTTGCAAATGAACAGTTCCGTTCGTGCATCAGATTAAGCCAAAAGTCATGCAACAAGCCAAAAATCAGTCCGGGTGAATGTTGCAGATGGACAATCATAGCTTGCTTGTCCAGCTCCTGGGTTGTTGTTTTTTTTAACCCGCTTTCCAGCTCTTCTGACTGTGCATCATTATAATTTGCTATGAGAGATTTAGAGGCACAAAATTAAACTAAAACCAAACCAGGAAATTACAAAATATATGCCTTACTCACATCTCACGCTAAGCCACAACTCCAGTCGGAAAACCAAGAAGAAACTATGGCTTTAAGAATTGCGTTATCACCCTAAAGTCAACCTTAATTGACTCATTCCCTTCTATTCATACGTTACGCTAAACTAACATACCAACAAACCACATTAGACCTTAGCACAACGTATGAATCTAGGCAATCTTGTGGAACTGGATATTGTTCGGGGCTGCAACAATCCCCATCATCCTGGACCTCTGCTTGGAATGGGTGTCCTTGACCAAGAACACTTGAAGAGACCTAGTCTTCTCAGCCCAGATGGATTTATGTTGAAGAACATGCCCAGCAATCATCCTCTAGGATGAGTTCAACCCAGAATTCTTCTCCAACCTGGAATTCTCCGGGATGTGATGGACTACTATTCCCACAATTCCTACCCAATCTGAGATCTATCATCCCACAAAGCTGGGAAAGGCCAGGTTCAAGAAGGGACGTGCAAGGGAGCCACGGAGCTTCTTTGCTTTTGAACAAAGGTTTGCAAGGAAAAAACTCAGAAATCTCTCATCTGTCTCAGGGAAGGGAAAAACTGAGGATTTTTGAGGTCGTTCCTCAGGGGAGAAGCAGCATCTCGCTGTTTCTCAAGAGCAGGAGTCCAAGTTCGAAGAAATATTTCTTAGGACCTAGAGATGAAGTTCAGTTTCTCAGAAATTGTATTCTGGATCAATGGTCTCCTCGAAAACCGAATAAAAAGGGGTGGATATCCAGTTTTTGCGCTGGTCATATTCCTTTACAGCAACTGTTTTGGTTTCAGGGCACAAACATACGTGGCACACCTGCTAAAGCTGTGATTGTGAGACTCAGTTATCTCCCTCGCGCATGGGTCTTGACATCTGATGAGCATCTCCTTCTAGAGAATCACCCTATGGAGGTGGAAAGAAATCCAGGCACCAGACGTTGTGGACCGAAGAGCTGGGTTCTCTCTCCGTCTTTCCAATGAGAACGCGGAGCGCACTATTGTGCGTCGAGAATCTCCATTTCGTCCTATGTGAAAAGGCTGGGCTAATTTTGTGTTAGCCTTCTGTGGAGCTTTGGTTTTCTCTCTCCCCCTCTGCCTCGTTTTAGTCATTGTGTACATTTTTCTCCTTCTATTATGACTGTTTTTTGATCTGTGTTATCTGTCTCCTCTCGTGAAAATTAAAGATGATGATAATAATAATGCAGGCTTTTAAGGAGCAGTGGGGGAAAAAACCCACAGGATTTCATTCGAGGCCAGAGCATCTCTTTTCCAGGGGCAGAAAAAGTCCTGATGTCTTTCCTCTGAAAATGTTTGTGTGTTGTTTTTAAATTTCATGGCCACTGGCAACCCAGCCGTTCCTTTTCCATTCCAGGGGAACGGATGGGGGCTCTCCCTTGCCCACAGTACAAGAAAATGGTGGAGAATATGCAGAGATTCTTCCTTTTGTAAAGGAAGAGGGGGAGGAAATAGCCTAGGCCTGTTCTCCGGAGGAGAAGCGTAGACTGAGAAGAGTCTTGAAGTGACAAGCAAGACGCAGCTACTGCTGAGCACGGGAGGTCAAAACGTGCTGCTTGCTTTCAGTCAGACCTCGGGAAGGGAGGAGGGAACCCCTTGCTCTCCTTGGGAGAAAACCGGCGCGCTTCAGCAGGAAGGACTGCGCGGGCGATCCCGGAGACTCCCCGAAAGAGACACCCTGTGCCCTCTCCACCTTGAGAGCAAGGCAGCCCGGCAGCCCTGTGCTGCGCTGGAGCCTCGGACGGAGGAGAAGACCCCTATCCCTCCAGGGCTGGCTCGCATTAAGCGCCCAAAGCCTTTTCTGGGTGAAGTCATGGAGAACGGAGAGACCCCAGAAGAATTAACTAAGTCACTTGTCCTCCATTACTCCTCCAGTTTGTGAGATGTTGTTATGGGCAATAGAAGGAAGACAGACAGAGACGGGCAGATGAGATGGATGGATGGATGGATGGATGGATGGATGGATGGATGGATGGATGGATGGAGTAGATAAATAGAGTAGGTAGATAGGAACGTAGGT
>JANHZU010007693.1:4216-15703 GCA_032468055.1 Acrochordus granulatus | reverse complement strand
TCAATTATAAAGTTTCAATATTAGGGTTTACTTACTGTAGTCTTTTTTGAGGAAAAACACAGCTGAAGTGTGTTTTTAAAGACAGCCCTTTGAATTTCTAGAAATCTGATAGAAAAATAGTAGTAGAAATACATAAGGGAAATAATTTACTAAATTCACGACTTGACATTTTGAGGGATTAAAAATGACTTCTTTAGATATTTTTGTCAAATACAGTGCAATTAGACTTCAGAAGCAGGCACAGAAACATAATTTTGTATTACAGCAACATTGTGTGGCTATTTTTTAATTTAAAAAATAGTTATTTCAAAGTGGGAGTTTTCAAAATGCCATAATAGAGATTCTGTGTAGGTGATTTTACTATTAAAAGAAATAATCAAAGACTTCTAAAAAGGATAAAAATACATTGGAAAATTATGTGTGGTAAATAAGGAGGCAACTTTTGTCACTTTTTTCTGGATAATAAACATATTAAGTAATTTTACTTTGTTATATTACTAGGATGTTTTAACTAGAGCTGCGGTAACTCCATATATAGAATTAATCCCAAGGGGAGGATCTTAGGAATTAATTACTGTGTGTAAAACATCTCAGTTTTTACAATAAAATCTTCCCATGGTAACCAGCATATTAATACTCCAGTTAAAGAGTCTTTAACCTTTCTGTTAAAAACAGTTAAGGAAGACAAAACTGTTAAAACATAATAAATCAAAGTTGTAAAATATTTGTTCTTTTCTTCAACGCAGGCTCTGGGTTCTTTTAATTTTTAGAACCCTTCTTTCTTACAAATGGGGCTGCTCAATAGTGCCACCTTTAAACATGTGGCTTTGCTTAAATGCAATCCTATGGCCCTGGGTATTCTGGGGATCACTGTGTTGCTTAGATTTCTGCCTCAGAAGGGAAAATTCAGGCTTAGATTACCTGTTTAGTTTCTCTCCCAACATTCAAGGCTGAAGTTTACTCACATCAGAAATGTCTAATTTTGGAAAGTCCCCAAGGTATGATGGGAGCATAGGTTGGCAAGCCTGGAGGTACATTATATAAATTATTTTTTCCCCATTACACCCTATATGACTTGGCCAAATGTATTTCATTATATGCAATGAGGAATACTCCCACTCATCAATAAAAGAGGAAACTTTGTTTCGTTGCAGCCAACAGGATTGCTGCAGGAACAACTTAAGAGTACATTGGAATAGAGCATTTGATTTCTCCTTCATTTTTTAATTGTATAAATATAATGCACGTATAATTCTTTTTTTCACCTTCAGGGAAGGAAGTCCTAGAAGGAAAAGTATGATGATGATGTCCCTGTATAGTCAATCCATCTTCAGTCAGTATAATCTTCCAACTGAAGAAGAGTGCTTTAGAAAACAATTGATATCACTGCTTGTCCAATACATCAATTTCTCCTTCCTTTTCATATTTTGCTTAACTTTGTTATCAAATATGAAAGCCTAGGAAGATCAGAGGGCAAAGTCAACCTTTTCCTTGTGTTGAAAGAAAGTACCTAGGGCTAATTTCCTAGATACTTAAATGTGTGATGTGTATATCCAGAAGAGGAAGTGAACACAATTCCTAGATTAAGTTATATGATATTATGAAATAGGTAGTTGCTTCTTCTTGGTTCAAAGATCTATTCATGGTTGGAGTTGATATGATGTGGCTCCCATTTGTAAGAATTACTATTAGAGTACTAACCAGCCCTGAAGAGAACACTCTAAAATTATAATCCTCAATCAAGTATAATCATTACTTGCAGATTTTTATCTGCAATTCCATACCTTCCATATTTTCACCTTAAAAAGACAGAATGGTATGTGTAGACCAATGGTGTGAACATTATTTTTAAAAAGTCTCAATACCTGACAATAAGTTCTTAGTATTAAGCTTAGAGGGTTTGAAAGAAATGGCTTCTTAGCACTATACGGATGTCAAAAGTAGTTATTAATATTTGATCTTCAGTGTGTGCCGCCTGAGAAAACAGATTTCTGTCTGAAACATAGAGATTTTTGTATATATCACAGTGATATTAAACTTAACCAATAATTGTTTAACCGAAACCTTTTTAGAAACTGTAGAAGCTGTAATGCAATTCCTTTGTTTTCCCCAATGTATTATTTCTGTAAGTAGTTGTATTAATATAAATGTTTGGGGCAGGTTAAAAGAAATTTTGAAATGTGTGTTTGAAAATCGAGAGGAAATCAGGAAAGAATTCCTCAAGCTTGAACTACAACTAAAAGAAAATGCCCTTAAAACACATTATCAGAAATGTTGCCACGAACAAATTGAAATAGTATGCTCATGCTCACCAGAGAAATTGGAAAAGGTAAGCAATTTATACAACAGATCTGTTATCTTTCTGTTTATGTTTTAAAATGTTACTTTATTGAATGTCTGAATCAGTCTGGTGAAGTGGTTAAGGCATCAGGCTTGAAACTGGGAGACTGTGAGTTCTAGTCCCACCTTAGGCACGAAGCCACCTGGATGACCTTGGGCCAGTCACTCTCTCTCAGCCTTAGGAAGCAGGCAGTGGCAAGTCACTTCCCAAAAAAACCTTGCCAAGGAAACTGCAGGAAGTTATCCATGCTGTTGCTAGGATTCAACACTGATTCAAAGGCAACCCAACAAATAGAAAAAAATGTAAAGCATGCGGTTCTGGTTCTGATCCAAGGGATCTGCTTTCTGTACTCACATAACATTTTTCTTTTTTATTTACTAGAGATCTGAGGTCATTTAGATGAACCTCCATACTGAAGCTTGTGTAAAAAGCATTTCAGGGGTTTATTAGCTTTCCTTCCCTTCCCTCATAACCCAAATTCTCTTATTGTCATGCAATATCTAAACAAGAGATTTTTTAATTGCATCTTCCTATCTTGATGCCCTATCTATTCATCTGCCTGTTTTTCTCAGACTGTTTTTTCTTCACCATTAATGATCCTATATTTGTAGTTTTCCATTTTTTCACTCTGCAGAACTTATTAGTAAAAAGAAAGATTTTCAAGGATAAGTTGTAATGATAGAAAATTGGCAATAAAATGAAACAAATGCAAAATTCATGTTTGAAAAGTACAAATAGGATTTCACAATTATTTGGGAGGCTGATATTAAACAAAAAAAATCAGTGAGTTGGGCACTTCTGTTATTACATAGAATGTATGAAATATTATTTTCTTCTAGTGGAAATATGGACATTTTCTTTTGAAGTATTCTGGACTTATGTCTTTCAACTTGCTTTTCAAATTGCTAATTTTGCAAGATTCAACATGTATTCCACCTGGTGCCTTTCTCTCCAGTCCATGTAAAAAAAAGTTTTCGGGAACTGGGTTTTGTTTCTGTGCATCTGATGAAAGCAGGGCAGCCAGTAGCTTCCTGAGTGGAGCCCTTGCAAATGTTAGTGACATATTTGGGTAGTCTTTGTTTAGCAACCACAGTTAGAACTGACAACTCAGTCATTAAGCAAAACAGTAACCAAATAGAATTGCAACTGTGCTTATGAAACTACTTCAGCCTTTCTTTGCTTCACAGACCATAAAGGTAAATGTGGTTGAAAAGTTACTTTTTATCACCATTGCAACTGTGAATGGTTATTAAACAAGGACTAGCTACAGCTATTTAAAGAAAAAGAACAGCATCTAGGCAGGACTGGGGATTTGAGTATATTTGACTCTGCTTTTCCTCTTCGCCTTCTATTCTCACAGAATCCTTTCAAGTCTGTAGAATCCAGCCTGAAAAAATCTACTTTCTCTATTTTCTTATTTCACTTCTTAGTATCCTTCTCTATCTGTGGATCTTTCTTGAAAGTTGTCACGCAAATCAAATTGCATTTTTTTTGTTTGCTATTCTGTGACTCAATCATCTTAGCAATTCACTGCTTTATTTTATAGCAAGTCTTCAATAACTGCAAAGAAAGAAAAGAGGGCTTGGGGCTGAACTGCTAGTTTTTATTGGATATGCATGCAAAGATGTTTGTCTCTTTGTTTTAAATTATATTAGTAACATAGTTTATTTTAATCTTTAAAATATAAAGATAAAATATTTTATCTGAAAAAAGCAATAAGGCTCAGGCAGATTGCATGCAGATAACCTTCATTATATATCTTTCATTATAAAGATAACCTTCATTATATATATAACCTTCATTAATTCATTAATTAACCATCAATATCAATTTTTGAATTTCATCTGTAAACATTTTGTGTGTTTTTGTGTTCTGGTTTTTCATTTCATCTGTTTTCAATTAAGAATAGCAGTAGTACTGAAAGGTTTATTCTTTCAGTAGTTTTGTTCTTAATAATTAACTGCATCTTTAACATGGGGTTGAAAAAGCAGTTTGAGGCAAGCTCTTTCTCTTCTTGGAGAAAGGGAGAATAATATAATGATAAAACAATACAAACACCTATTTATCCTTTTAAATTTGTGTCAGAAATCCAAATTTCTTTCACCAACCATGCTACTATTGGACTGAAAAGCTGGGGACTGAATTACAGATAGTCCTTGACCTACAGCCATTTGTTCAGTGGTGATTCAAGATGACAACGGTGCTGAATGAACAGTGGTGAGGACCATTTCTCGGAGTTCCAGCTTTTGTGATCTTATGTGATCACAGTTTGGATGCTTGGCAACAAGTTCTGTGGGGGAAAACCAGGACTGAACCATGCATGAAGAGAGGGATCAGCCTAGAGTCATTACGCATGATCAAACAAAGGAAGGGCAATGCCCATTACTCATTATTAAACAAAGGAGGGGCAACCCCCAGGAGGACCGTTAGATTATAAGCCAAGATCAGAAGTTTTGGCACTTAGAAGGAGAAATTCTTGTAACCCTTGAGACAGCCATTAAATCAGTAGAATAGAATTTACTTTCATTTGGCTCTTTCTGTTCAGATCTAACAGGTTTTCAATTTGATTGGTTGCAACATCACGTAATCACCATTTGCAACCTTTCCTGCTGGCTCCCCCAGAAAATCAATGAAAAAGCCAGCAGGGAAGATCACAAATTGAGGTGGCAAGTCTCCTCCATCTACGCACTCTCCCTAAGCCCTTCTGCACTTGCCCTGCACCAACCACTTGCAGACCTCCATGCACCCTTGCTAGCTTTGATGATATCCACACCACACCTTTGCATATTTGATTCATGCCTCTAATGTACAACCTCCCCAACTCACATTGCCACTTGCACATATTCCCCGGCCCTTTTTCACACCCATTCCTGAACCCCGTTCCTCCCACCTGGCAGCAGCCACTTACCTGTCTGCCAACTTGGAACTTGCAACTTCCTGCCAGCTTCCTCACTGACTTTGTGGGAAGTCAGCAGGAAGTTCCCCACCTAACAACTACAGGATTCATTAATGATGGCAAATAATCAATGAAGTACTGCATTACAACCACATCGCTTTGCAACAATTCCTGTTATAAGTCAAGTACTATCTGTAGATGGTACCAATGCTCTATTCTTCCAAATAAAGCAACCTAACCCAATTAATAATGTGGAAATAACAGCATGTAACAAACCTCTGGGTTTTCTTGTTTTTAAAGTCATTGAGAGTAAATGAAGTAGCATGGATAGGAGCATGGAGAGTAAATGAAGTAGCATGGATAGTGCAAGGAGGGAGCACTGGATTTTATTCAGTTGCCACTTTCAGCCAGCAAACCTGGAAACTATTGATGCTTCTTCCCCAACACATCCCCAAATCTTCAGAAGATTGAAGAGATGGGAGAAGAAAAAGCTCCTTTTGAACAAGAAGTCTCCCTATATGATTTTGAATGTTGAATATCCTATAAGGCAATATAAAATATGGTATCATCTGGCAGGACAACATACAGTGTTTCTTTTCAGTAGTAACCATAATTTGTGTTCCGTTACTTTGCCCGATGTCCTGCAAAGTTAAATTTTTTATATTATAGGCAACTGGCAGACACGATCACCGACTTGCTTTACTTAAAACTCGCCGTTTGCATCTAGAGAAGAAAAAAGAAGAGGAAGCTAAATGTTTTGAGGACAACACAAATTGGTTGCATAGGTTGGAGAATGAAATGCGTCTCCTGGGTCAAGATGGTCATATTCCTCCAGTAAGTTTCTTCATTTTGCTTGTTGTTTTCTCAGCAGTAAGTTGTTTAAAGAATTTATATACTGCAAATTCCATACAAATTTATTGTTGTTGTTCAGTCGCGCAGTCGTGTCCAACTCTTCGCAACCCCATGGACTGCATTACGCCAGGCCTCCCTGTCTTGCACTGCCTCCTGGAGTCTTCCCAAGTCCACACCCATCACACTGACTATGCTATCTATCCATCTCATTCTCTGCCGTCCCCTTCTCCTCTTCCATTCAATCCTTCCCAGCATCACAGTCTTTTCTAATGAGTCCTCCCTGCGCATTATGTGGCCAAAGTACNNNGTCTGGTACTTCCATCTCTTTTAGAATTTGCCACATTTGGTTGTGATCCACACAGTCAAAGGCTTTAGCGTAGTCAAATACAAATTTATAGTGGCTTACAAAAACCCTAAAACACTTTCAGTGTAATATAAGTATGTAAGTAATAAAACATGCATGATAAGTTTGAAACACTATAAGTATCATTCAATTAAAAAGACTATGGCAACAACAATACACTTATAGCATCAATATTAAATTAAAAACAACATTCCTGTATTCATCAGAAATAAAAGTATGAAATAACTTAATAATACTAAGATCAGACAGTCGTCATCTTTAACCAATCTTAGCAGATCTTTAACCTGCACTGTATATTTTTCAGGGGGAGAAACCAGCCTCTTTTATAGGTACAGAAAATAAACATTTTTCCACTCATAAACTGGAATAAATAGTTATAATCAATCATAGTCTTCTATGGTAAACTCTAATCATAGCTGTATTTACTCTTCCTGAAGACTCTTCCAATACGGAACTATGGAGATGGCTTTACAGTGAGAGTTTGTTGACACTTTTTTGTTATGCTGCAGTTATCATGTGCTTATGACATAGGTTTCAGTAGTAATTCTCTAATTACATCTGCTAAAGGGCGTGTTTTAAGCTGAAAATCCACTATTATACGAATCACTAATGTGAGGAGAATAGAGAAGTCAGAGCATTAGCATGAATCCCTTTGATAAGCAGATTGAAGTGATGTTGGTGTTTTTGGTAAGGCATTCTTGGAAATAGATAGTTGGCAGTAGATTGTGGGCATTATTATATTGGCGTAATAGAATAAGCTGCCAGTACAGTGAAATAAATCAAAAGTGCAATCCATACTGTATTAACCAATGTTTAGCCATTGTGAACTTTTATTTGTCATGTTAGGCCAAATTTTCCATCTGTGCCTGTATCATATAATACCAGCAGGCAAAGACTAATCCGGAAGACTGCTCTTAGTCCGAAATGCTCTTAAACCAAAATGAGGTTTCCCATAGGAAAAAATGGAAAGTCGGATGATCCGTTCCACGCCCCCAAAAATATTCCCAAAAAAATCATTTTCAACAGAATTTTATGTGGAAATGATTGTCCCTAACATCTGAAACAAGTAACAACGATAAACACACAATGTAAAGCAGAAATAGAACAACTTACTGCTGAGAAAACCAGCACTTTTGGATCTGCTTCGAGGCATATTCTGGCCTCGGCTGCTGCTTGGCCAGCTGCTATCTGGCGCTTTCTGCTGGATTGGAGGTTCTGCTGCTGCCGCCACTCGAGGCATAGCAGCCTTTTCCCTCAGCAACATCTTTCCGGGGGTCTTTCCTGGGCAGTTTGGAAATGTTTCTTGTCTTAACCTGCCTATGAGAGGGGAAAAGAGGTGCGCAGCAGGGGACAGGCTGGATGGTTACAGGCGATGAGGGGGTGTTTGTGTGTTTTTGTGTGTGTGCACACATGTGCTTTGAGAACAGTCCTGGCTGGTGCGAGGGAGATGAGAGGTAGGAGGGGAGGAAGAGAAGATTGCCTGGAAGGAGAATCTGGAGTCTGAGTCTCAGGAGTTTCTTCTCTTGAATGCTTTTCACTTAATTTATACTGTTTACTCTGCGAGAGAAGAGAACAATCAGCTCTGTTGTGAGATGAAGATGAGGTCATCGTGTGGTGCTTGTCTTGCGAGTTGCTATTCGTCAACCGAATTAAATTTTATTAAAAAATGTTGCTAGTCTTGCAAAAATCTTGTGCACCAAAGTGCTCACAATCTGAGATTTCACTGTACTGTGATTTATGTATTGAGCTTATCCATTTTTGTAACATCTGCACAAAATCTGAGAGTTTCCTACTGGAACAGCTCCTGGCTCATAATTGGGTAGCACTGCACCCTGAATGTAGGAATTCTCTCTGCATGCCTCTGTACATGCCAATAACTGTTTCTTATGGAAGTCCAGTGCAACTGACTTCTAGCAGTGTCGTTTAGAAATAAAGTATGCAAAAATGTGTTTATTGGGGTGGATGAATGGGCAGTACTTTGAAATGTACTGCTTAATTGAAGATAAAATAGTGTTTCTTGTATTCTATAATTCAAAAGTTTAATTTTTCAAATCTGCAAGGAGACAAGTTATAGGAATGTCAAATATTGAAAATAAAATGCAAGACCTTTTGAATCAAAATAATTGAAGTCTGGCTTTAAATACAACATTGAATTTTTACCAATTATTTAAACAAATAGTTATTTTAGCAAACTACATGACTTAAGTTTTTGCAAATATGGGGTTTGTACATATGTTTTAATGCAGTAAGAAGTAAATGCTGTATTATCTATGTTATGAACATTCAATAAAATATTGTTTTGCTTGCTGAAAAGATTTCCATTAGATAATTCTGAACTTCATTTAATAACAATTGACTATGAAGTAATTTGCTCTAATGCAAAATATAACTAGTCTGGCTTACATTACAAAATGTAGCCAGACTGGCTTTTGGGACTGAAATTTTCTTTCTTTTAGGGGTCAGCAAAAATAGCCACAATAAACCTTGCAAAAGGTTTCTGTTTGCTTCTTTAATTTGCCCCTCGTACCCTTGCCAAAAAGTGATGTTATGGGGGGGGCTTTCCCGCTGAATTTTAGTACTGAGATAGTTTGGCAGTCTGCAGGTTAGTGTAACAGGCAATAGGAATAATCCTGAGAAACAAGAGGAAAAGCTGCAACTAAGAGAACAGTTAGATAAAAGAAATTTGAGTCAGCGGCAGAAATGTAATTTGAGAAAGCATTTCAGACTTGACTCTCCCTAGATAAAGGGAGTGAAGGATGAAGTGCATTGAGATTTGCGAGACTTATGTCAGCCCTTTGAGGTAGACCAGAGTAGGAAACCAGATGCTAATTCTACATTTATTATAAGATTATAGTAACATAATCTTGCAAGTCTGTATGCGCCTCTCTACCCACTTACCACCTCCTTTAACTTCATGAGAATTAGAAAGGATCAGGTCTTGGTTGAAGCTGTTCCTGTTCTTCAAGGTTAATTAACTCATTACCATTAGAGGCCAGATGTGGCTCACAAGCCATAGGTTTCCCCACTCCTGCCTATTTTAGCAGAAAGTCTGGACTTGGGAATGTTACTCATTAACCCAATCAAGGAAAGAAACAAAAGCATGGCAGAGTTTCTCTTCCAGAGCAGTTCCAAAAGATAAGCTATTATCTTGATTGGTTTCATGTATCCTGAAACCAGGCCAATAATGGATTCTTGAAACAAGCTACTGTCATTTGCTCTTCATGGAGAGCTTCACAGGAAAAGCTGAAAGATATATGCAATCAGAAGAGAAGCTAAAATATAAAATCTAAGAAAAACAAGCCAGTTGTATTCTTCAAGCAGTATTACTCTTCAATGAAGTTTTTGCATTTGTCACTACTGAACTGCTGAACAGTTTTCAGCATTTAGAAATATGTTAATAAATGGAAAGCACAATAGTTATACTATTTTAAAATGCTAAAAAAAGAATATTGCCATTCTAAACTTTAGTGTTACTGTATGCATGATACTCCTGCTCTCAGAAACAGCATCTTCCCCCACCCAATTCTGAACAGTTCCATTCCTTCTATCTTTCAGAAAGTCTTTAAAAAAATTGTTTGAGCAGCCCTCAGTCAGGGTAAATTTCTGAATGTGCTTTACTGAAGCAATATTTCTATTCTTTCTATATTTCCCTGATCAGGTATCTTGGTTTTTTTTTGGTTTTTATGGGTTTCTTTTGTTTAGTTTTATGATATTTTTTTAAATATATGCCACCATGATATGCTTCACAATTAGGTAGCTTATAATTCAAACAATATGTGGTAATATTTTTTTAATGATTTCATGTTGAAGGGTATTCTTTTATCATTTTTTCCCATTATAGCCAGTTCTTCCTCTTGGCTTTGACTGGATGGTTTCTAGGTATCAGCACATGGGCAGTGTTTCCATTTTTATCTATTCTCTGGGCCTTCCTTGATCTACTTATCAGTTTATACCCATTTTCTTGATAATAGCCCTAGACTTAAGAAGGGTTAAGATGGGCTCCCAAGTCAAAAATTGTCAGGATTTCTTGTTTGCATTTTTTTAATTTTAAAGACATTAATTCAATTGTCCTCGTGGTGCTTAGCTTTAATCAAATTTAGGCAACCAATATCTTTCCTCAATTCCTTGCCATTGACCAGTTTGGCTGGAAATGATGTGAATTGTCTAAAATAGCAAGATGTTCTCTAGATTTCATCATGCGTAGGTTTTGCCCAACCACTTTTAAATTAAGGTGTTCTATTATTGCATAACATTCCCCAACTTTCCTTATTATATAATAAGGTTCTGAGTCATGCGGGATGTCCCTAGGGTGATCAAAAAAAAGTCCAGATGGCAGCTACAACTGTGTAATTGATGCTTTGCTTGTTTTTTATGTGTCACAGAGCTTCTTAGTTGCCTTCTGGACTTTTTTGCTCATACTCTGAACATTCCTAGATCATGCCCACTATTGAAATAAATGAGTTGTGTGATTATTATAATAATTGTATTTTTATACTTTTTAGTTGAAAAGTGTATAATTTTTATTTCATTTTTACTTTTTTCAAGGATCTACATCAAGATCTGAAATGCTGTCACTTGAAATTAGAAATTCAGGATTTGAAAACGCAAATTGAATACATGAAAACTCTAGCATCCCTAAAAGAGCAGCAGTATCAGCAGACAGAAAAGTAAGTTTGTAGTAAGTGCCTCATTTAGTTATCTTTTCTATTTAAAAACTATTTTTGATATCCATAAAATCTGCATTTAGGTTAATTTTGTATGGAAATGGAATCAGTCTTATCTTCTTTTAAAAAATTTAAAGCATCCTATTTAGATCATTTTCTGTTCTATCTAAATGTGTACAAGGCCAGATTCTTTAGTATAAGTATAAAAAATACAAGAGTATAAAAATCATGCTTATCATAATAAAGTATGCTTTTTTACTGTGTATTTTAGTCCATATGAAATTTACTGTGACTTGGAACTTTCAGTTATTGAATGGAGAAAGATGGTATAAAGACCCAAGTATGAACATTCCCATTATCTGGGGTGGGC
>JANHZU010007692.1:41203-51720 GCA_032468055.1 Acrochordus granulatus | reverse complement strand
ACCCAGCGGTTTCATGTAGATGTTAAAAAGGAGGGGAGAAAGCACCGAGCCCTGTGGCACACCACAAAGTAATGGCCAAGGGCTGGACCTCTCCCTCCCTATTAGTTTATCCTTGCTTATCTTTATCTCCCTGATACCTTACACACACAAGTGCTTGACAGTTAGTTGAGTAGATTCTTGAAAATAGGCTGGAACAAATAAATCAATTAATTTGAACCTTAATGCTGGGTCTGGTCTTTCATGCCTGACAAGAACAGGCAGATGATTAATGAATCGAATGCAAAAGCAAGAGACTACCATAAAAGAAGTACATGGAAATGGCTTAGGAATATAGCATGAAGAAAGAGTGACTAAGTTAATGTGAAAACTGGAAACCAAAAAGCACCTAGTTGTGTGGAATTGAGAGAGATAAGTTTAAAGAAGAAATGTCCATTTATGAAGCAGTGTGTAGATCTGGCAGCAAGAATTATTGCGAAGACAGAAAGATATCGTGAATGGTGTCGGTATAATGAGATATATGTTTGCTCTTTAATTAATTTTTGTAATCCTCTTCTGTTACTCTGTATCACACTGCTGATCCCAAAAGGACTAGCATGATGAGTATGTACATAATATATGCTGATTTTAAATGTGAACAGGGGCACCGAAAGGTCTCGCGTTTCACCTGTTCACCCTTCTGAAATTAGCAGGAAAGTTCATGACCCCAATGTTAATTCACTCCAGTGGATTGTCATTTCTAATTTATATCATGTTTTGTTCATTAGATCTTCTAAATCCAGGAATTGGTAACAACTTGTACTCATTGATAAAAGGAGGGGTTTTTTTTGTTTTATTCATTATTGGAAGATTCATATTCTTGTAAATTGTATAAAATTATAAAACATTTAAAAAAATCCACATCATTTGGCAATTATCTGAAGTTTAGAATATATTGTAATATATAATAATTTCAACTTAATATTAAAAACCCTAAATAATTATAAATGTAAGAATTATAAATTATAATTGCAATCACCATATATTAATTATATAGTTTTAAATGCATACTATAGATGTAACAATTTTTCCCAAATAACTAGCTTTAAAGAAAATTTCATTATTTTAATGAAGAATTATAAACTGAGCTAAAAACTAGGTTTGTTTTCTTGTTGAGATTTTGGCTATTCCGATTTTTCATTTTTCAGTGCCTGCTCTGTTCACATTTATTTATAATGTCATTATTCTAACTAACTCAGAACTTTGCTGAAATGGATTCTCAATGTAAGGTTGTGAAATAATTCCATTTATTCTAATGATTACTTGTTGGGTTATATCACATTTATTAATCCAGAAAAAGTAGCAGTGGCTGATTGAAGCAAAATTGGGAAAAGTCTAATGTTTTTAACAAAGTATCCATTAAGACAATCCTTTCATTTGAATTGCTTGATTCTATGGCAAATCAAACACAGAAAATAGTTTGTACCAAAATGCATGATATTGATTATGCTTATCTGCTAATTTATGATTTGTATTTTTAGTCATGAGGAAGACTACATACAGGTAGTCCTGGCCTTACAACCGGTCACTTAGTGACAGTGGAAAGTTACAACAGACCCCCCAAAAAGTACTTGCAATCCAGTTCTGGAGTTTTAACAGCCAGGTATCCTTAAAAAATGCCATTACAGACAATGGGCATAAAATCGGGTTGATCATATGATGAAATATATGAAGACTGGCATGAGTTATGACCATAATTTTGGGCTGAATTACAGTCATAAATGAGCTGTTGTTAGGATTGGTTCAAAGTCTGACAGCATGAAAGTATAGGTTTCACCAATCATCAAAAATAGAAATTTTTGATGATTAGAAATTAGCAGGAATTTTCTAACCTTCAGGGAGAAAGTGTCTGGTTAGTGAACAAGAACGTCAAATCTGATACATTGGGAGAATTATATGATTATCACAATGGAAGGGAAGTTTATTTCAGCTGAAGATGGATTAATTAAAGGTGTAAGAGGCTACAAACTGCTAATTAATTGAGTTTGAAAATTTGAAAAGTTTTTTTAACAATAAGAGGAGGCATTTTATTTTGTTTTAATGGGGTTTATTTTATTTTTAGTGTTTTTAATGTATTGTTTTTATTGTTGTAAGCCGCCGAGAGTCTTTGGATTTTGGCAGCATATAAATTTAATAAATAAATTCCTAAAGATGTCTCTGCTGAACAGATGTGTGATCAAAGAATGCTATGGCTGCTTTACATGCAACAAAATGTGTCAAAAAGCCAAAAATGTGAGTTATATCTTAAGATGTAAGAAGCATTCCAAGCTCAAATTATCACCACTTCTATCAGTTTTGAAACAATTTTTTGAATGAAGAGCACATTCAGTACAGTTGGAACTGGTTGGAACACTTCTGATAAGGCTCAAACAGCTTATTCAAGGTCAAACAAGCCAACTGAATTTGAAATGTTTTGCACATCAAGATTTTTACCACCTAGCTCTTATCTTCCCCACACAAACATAAATCATTATCAAACATGCTTCCTTGTTTCCCTCAAAGGCTAAAATATTGTTTAAAAATACTTTGATGTCATTTTAACATCTGCATCTTGCCTTTCATCAGTGTTCTTAGGTGGCTTCATATACATTTTTTTGAAAAAAATAACCAGCTGTGATGTGATATGATAGAGAATGAGTTGCCCCACCACATTTTCCATGTTATTTCATGAGGAATACCTTTCCTTGCACTCACAACAGTTTTCCAAGCTAAGAAGGTCCAAGCAGTGCAGCTTTCCTGAATCACTCTAGCTTCTTCCTTCTTGGTGCTTTTTCCCCCTCTTTCTTCCGACAGAGTTACTACTGAACAAATTTTATTAAAGGCACAAGCTTCCTAAGCTACAGTTCCCTTCTTCAGATACATACACTAGCTAGCTCAAACTTTCTCAACCTCAGGAAATTTGAGATGTAGTGTTTTACAAAATTTTCGAAGTTGAAGTCCACATATCACAAATTTACTCAGGTTGACTACTGGGCTAGACCAATGCAGAGTTCAAATTGGGATGAATTGAAGAGAGAAAAACTACCTTCTTCCTCTCCCCTCCACCAGTTAGTTAGAAAAAGTTATATCAAATTCCTTCTGTTTTTTGCTGTTAGAGACTAACATGGCTTTCTTCCTACAGTTACCACACATCCTAAACCATAGAATGATAAAGAATTGTGTTGCAAGCAATTCTCCCTTACTCTTGGAGCTAAATATTTAGACATGTTTCTGGTAGAGCACAGAAGTTTGAATAAGGAATTAGCATTGAAAAATTTCCCTATAAGTCTTTCAAGTGTCCTAGGTTCAGGAATGGATGTTTGAATCACTCCAAAATTACACCATCATGTAAAATTTAAAAATATGTTATTACATATTAATTCAACATGGTACCATTGCAATCTGTACGTAAATGCAAATTAGTGCACCAAATGGCTTACAATTAAATAAGTTACAAATGATATTGATTAGACCTGAATAATTAAATTATTAATTAATGATAGAAGAGAATTAAATAATTAAAAGGCTAAGACAGGAAGGAACCCAAAACGAATGGTGTAATGTGAGATGAGCTTATAAGCAGGAATTTGCCTCTTATTTATATTTGTACCTTGCCCTTCAGCCTTGTTTTAAGGGTACATTAATAAACTCTGTTGGTAAATTATTAATCCAACCATTTAAAACTAGAGTTTATTAAATTAGTTTTCTCAGTTTCCTTTTCTATTGAATCTGTATTGTCCATTGCTCAGTTATATGTTTGAGAGGTGACACCTTCCTAGCTGTTTCTCAATTTGCCTACATCAATAATATTTATGGATTACTTTTTGAAGTAACATTATGAGAACATACTCTTGAAATTCAATGACACTGAAATCCCAGTAGCCCAAGGATTTTTTAAAAATAATTGCAGCAGCAGAGCTAAGCTTTTTGGATCAAAGTTTGAAGGGTATGTAGATCCAAAAATTTATGCATGTACACACCCCAGCGTCACCTTATGCCTTAGTGTAGGCTGGATGATACTTGCTACTTCCACCTGTCTTCTAGTAAGTTTCCCCAACCCTGGTGCATGAGAATAATAAGTCTCTCGCAATTTCTGACAAACTAAAAAAAAGAGGGAGGATGAAGCGCATGCTGTAGTTTCATTTCCTAGTCCAGTGGCCTTGAGGGCTGTGACTAGGGAAATCAGCTCTTCCTCCCCTTGCCCTTTATCTCACAAGACATAAATAAAATAAAATTTTATTTTATAAAAAGGAAAATAATTTAAATTTCCCTTTTATCTTTTAAATATTATTCAGAGACAAAGAATAAAATGTATTGCTGTTCAAATGAAAAAGAAAGACAAGATGATGCTGATTATTTCTATGTAGAATTTTTTTCTGCTGTACAAAAGTCCCAAACTCAAAAAACACAATTACTAAGTTTGTACAGAAATAATAGATACCACAGACAAAGACAAAATCTTAGATGTTAAAACATACAAAAAGTAAAAACAATCTTATTAGCTATTTTCAATTAACTTTTTTGATTCCTTTAGATAATAGACTAGCCTTAAGTCAAATTCAAATTTTGATTCAACTGTTACTTGAAAATTAATTTTTTTTTGGAATTCCACTTTATTAAAAAGCGATGAAAATATTAATAGCTTACTCTTCCCCACTTTGATTCATGGCTTCTTGCTCAATTTTCCCCTTCTACCTGTGGTTCCCAAGGTAGCATGCCTTTTCCTCCTGAAAGTAGAAGGTCTGGGTGGCACCCATATCTGAGAATGTTGCATATTGGGTATGCCTAAGCCTGTCTGCCTTCAGGGTTGGGAGGTGCTAGCCTACCAATACTTATAAAATCTCTTTAGCTCAGAGATGCCACTACATGTTATGAATGCTCATTTACAGTTATTTAGATTCAATATATTTAAAAGTCAGGAGAGTGTACATTTGTAACCTTCTCCTGTAGATTGTATAAGATCAATAGAAAAGAAGTTTTGTAGCGCAGGGTTGAACTGCAGAGTCCTTTGTGCTTCTGAGCTTAGTTGTTTTCTTACAGACAATTTATTACCCAACTAGATAATAAAGCAGGGATTAACACCAGGAATAATATCAGAAAAAACAATCAAGCAGTAAACAGTATCCCAAGAGAGGAACTACCAACTACCAAACAGTCGAGCATAAGCAATAAGCAACAGCCTACTCAAGGAACTGCCAAGAAAGAAACAACACTCTCCCCAACCCTGACAGGGCAAGCCTCTGCATATAAACCCCACTCCCTTCTAGCATTTATGATGTTACCTAGTTGAGTAATGAAGCATCTTCAAGAAAACAACCAAGCTCAGAGAGCACAAAGGATTCCAAATACAAGATCTTCTGTTGCATATAAAATCTCGGCATGCTGCTCACAGGCATGTTTTTGGCACATATATTCTTTAAATATAACATGTGGAGCATATAAATAGAAGGCAGCCATACCAATCAACTTAATGCAGTGAGTTAAGTTCATAGAATATGGTCAAGTCTGGGTTCCCAGAGCACTGAATTACAAACAGCCCATTTTAGCCAATTCTAGAATCCTAAAAAGTCATTTTTTTTCAAGTTGCTTAATGACCTGGAGGTGATAATGACTAAACAAGGTACCCAGGCAAACAGTGATGACAGGTTTTATGTACAGTACTTATTTTTTTATGTAAACCATTCGGTGATGGAGAGACTCCCTGGAAAATCCCTAGCATGCTGTTAATACGTAAATAATTGCAAACTAAGTAACTAAGTAAGTCAATCGGTTATTGTGTCCAAAGGCCTTCAATATAAAATTGCTTACAAGCAGTAAAAAAGAAATCTAGAAAATAAAAGATAACAATCATAAAACAGATAATAATGTAAAAAGCAGGAGGAGATCATTTGCTACAAGGTTTAGGCAGCTGAATTACCAGGTTTTTTGGCAGCTCCTAGTTATCAGTTTCGAAATCCTATCTGCCACAAACAACATTTTTTCTCCTGTACAGGTTGTAGCCAGCAGCCTGTTTGCTAGTAAGTGTGAGCAGCAATTCATTTAGATCAGTGTTTTTCAACTCAGCAACTTTAAGATGTGTGGACTTCAATTCCCAGAGTGATTCTCTGAATTCTCAGTAGAATCCTATGTTTAGACATTGTATTCATTACTATATCTCAAATTCACTTTCCTGTTGGGGTTGCTTGTGCAAAATAGAGTTCCACTTAGCAGAGCACATGAAGATGAAGTTGCACCTGAATCCATCTCACTTTTGTCAATTTTCTGAACTGCAACTTGTATCATTGCAGAGACATGTCAGTGAAGCAATTTTTAGCCAGAGATATACTGTATTTTTATGAACCAACTGAATGGTAGGAATGCAGGAGACAGAGCCAAAGACCAAACTGTCATCTTGCTACCTACAGGTAGTCCTCAACTAACAAATATAATTGAGCCTGGTATTACAGTTGTAAGTTGTAGTAGTCATTAAATGGGTCACATGTGATCACTCACAGTTTTTCAATTTTTTTTGTGGCAGTCATTAAGTGAACATGAATGGATGCAACCTTCAGAATTCCGGAATTGGATCATAAGTACTTTTTTGGGAACTGGGTCATAAGTTTGCGTGGTTACTAAGCGACCACTGTTTAAGTGAGGACTACCTGCAATTGACAGCAAGTGCTAAAAGGGTATAGCAGACCTTTCCATGGACTTCCACAGACTACAGTTCAAAAGACTCATTACTCCTTGTTGTAACTTATGATAATAAGAATAGTAGACACATCTACTGGTTCCCTATTTTCTCTGTTCCATTTATCAAAGTAATTAAGATTAAAATGAAAATCTCTTTAGAAATCTCTAAAGCTAGTGCATTTCTGTTGCCAAACATCAGTGATTTTTTTTAAAAAAATATTTTTAAAATCTCAGTGTTGGACCTCCACAACTAATTCTTTGAGTTGGCTATGAAAGTGTATGTATTATTTATGTTCACTGTCTTGAGTTATTTATAAGAAATAATAATAAGGCCAGATTTTTTTAAAAAAAGTATGTGTTACTATGCTTAATTAAAAGAACAGCTTTGCTTGCCAAAGAAGATTCTCAGAGATTTCTATAAAAATTATAAGAGCCATTTTCTACATGTATGAATGTCTTTTTTAATGTAAGTTATGGAGGACATGAACATTTCTACTACCCTCGATGGCAATAATTTGTTTGTTTGAAAAGGAAGGTTTGTTACCATTGGCAAATGGAGGTTATCAGCTGGGCTATTATCTGTGCAATTATAGGACTATGCTTTGCAGTTGTAAAAAATAAATGGAAATTCATTTTAAAATTGGGAAAATGTGGTGGGAGGTTTTCGTGTTGCTGCCCTCTCTGCTCATTGATTCTGAATATATCTTACTATAATCAGCTGGGCTACTTCAGCGCAAGCAATTTGAGCATTTCAGCCATTGTAGATACAGTTTCTAAAAAGACCACCAGTGTCTAATGGGCAATTATGAATGTATAAATTACAGTTTATTGTTCAGTGTATTAGTACAAATTAGCATGCTCTAAATTACATGAGTCATCTGAGCAACCATTTGAGTTCACACCAGTTAGTGTTTTCCAAAATACCTCAGCAGTTTTTAAAAACTTTCATGAAAATGGAGTCAGCCAGAGAATTCATGATCACTTTGGTTACAGAGCAGCACCCAGATTGAAAGAGCCAAGATTATAAGTATCCTCAAAGTCCTGCCTTGGACCACAGCACACTCCCACTGAAGCACATCTTCCAATATTTGTAGTTGTTAAGCCTGTTTCTCAATCTGCATGGAGCTCAAAGCCACTTTTACCACCAGCAGCAAAAGATGTTGCTTCGTGACACCCCATTTCTCAGTAACAGTTACTTTTAATCAGAAGCATAATCCAAGTTAATGGTCAGTTGGGAGAAAGCAATTGGTGGGTGGCCATATGGTTGACATTTGGAGTAAGACTGTATGTAACCCATCATTTAACCAGATTCTGTTACTTAGGTAGATTTGGAGAATTGACTTTTATACCTAACTAAATACCCAACTAAGCATCTTATTATTTGTGAGTTTCAGCAACTGAACTTGCTTTGTTCAGTTTGTGCTTGCCATGCTGAAAATAATACAGCAATATTTTATGTTGAGATAGATTGAGATGAGAGTTGGCATCACATTGAAGTTAAGAGGAAAGGACGCAACAGACAGGGAAATGCATATGGTACTTGTCTCTCCATCTTCAAAGCGTTGAAGCGCACTGGTGGCCAAGTGGCTAAGATGCTGGGCTTGTTGGCTGGTTCAAGACCCCGATGCTGCATAATGGGGTGAACTCCCAATATTTATCCCAGCTCCTGCCAACCTAGCAGTTCGAAAGCATGCAAAATGCAAGTAGATAAATAGGTACCACCTAAACGTGTTGGAAGGTAACAGCATTACATATGCCTCGGTGTATCGTCCTACCAGCTACATAATCACAGAAGCATCTTCAGACAATGCTGGCTCTTTGGTTGTGAAACAGTGATGAGCATCACCCCCTAGAGTTGAACATGACTGGCAGGGGAAACCTTTACCTTTTTATGAACAAGGGAGCTGAGAACCTTAGTGGGGTCATGATTGCTCAACATATGGCAATAAAAACACATATTCATATGTTTGCAGTACACACATTGCTTTCATCAGCCACTGTATTTAGGAAAACATTTGCATGAGTTTACCTCTCTTGCATAGTCTGCCTACTGTGTAATAGCACAGTGGGAAAGAAAACTGCTGAACTGTGAACAATCCCTACTGAGCTCCCATCTGCTTGCACTGTTGTTGAAATAGAGAAAGGTTCAAAAGATCAGATATGTTCTTCTGTTTCTTCCTTCTGTAACTATATTTTCAACTTGGCATATTCTGCTGAGAGAAAGATACTGAACTCCTGGGCCACAAATAATCATACACAGCACTTTCTCTTTTAAAACTTCAATATAGCCATTGGTTTGCTTGTATCTGTGAGCGTGTGTGTGTATTTACATTAGAGTATCAGCCAAGATTAACTTGTTCACTGCAGAATTCAAAGAAAAGCTTGTTTTGTTCAGTTTGTGCTTGCCATGCTGAAAATAATACAGCAATATTTTATGTTGAGATTGACTGAGATGAGAGTTGGCATCACATTGAAGTTAAGAGGAAAGGATGCAACAGACAGGGAAATGCATATGGTACTTGACTCTCCATCTTCAAAGGGTTGAAGCACACTTAATGCAGCAAGCAGATTGAGGTGTAAGCATGTGTTTGATATACCCCAGGAACCTAAAGCTATGTAAAGACCTCTAATACATATTCATCATATGACTCTAAATGAATTAAAGATTTGATTTTCAAAGGATACCAAGTAAGCCATGTTGGAGGATCAAAAAGATGCTTGATTGCATTTTTACAATTTTTTTAATAGAAGATGAAGGCATGAGAATATCAGTAAATAATTTTAGAATTTTAGAGATGGGAAGAATTAATTGGATATTGAAAGAACTGGGTGCAGAAGGAAGGAAGTACTTTTAAGAAGGACAGTTAAAGGACTTCAGATGTTGTTTGCCCTCAAGAGTCAATCATCTGCTGTTGAAGAAAGCCATCAACTAGCAGAAGACCTGAATGTGTTTTACTGCTTGTTTGAGAAACAACCACCCACCTTAGCCAAATTAGCAGATATTCCTTTTACAACTACATTCATCCCTCCATCTGGGCTCTCCTCTTCTGTAGGCTGCTTACCCCCTCCTGGGCCTCTACCTTTTGTGATTCTAGAAAAAGTTGTATGGAATCTCCTCCAAAAAAAAAAAGAAAGCACATGGACCAGATGAGATGACTATGCAACTATGCAATAAAATTGTCCTGTATCTTCATACATATTTTCAGCAGATCACTAGAGAAGATATGTGCAGACCCCTCACTCTCTGGACATGCCTTGTTTGAACCTCTTCCTTCTAGTAGGCACTATAGATATTGCATACCAAAACTACCAGACACAGAGATCACTTTTCCCCAGAGACATCATACAGCTAAATGCTTGAACCATGTTATATGATACATCACAAGGGTAAAGAATTCCAAATTAACCTATATGTCCAAACATGCTTATTTTAATTCAATACATATTGCATACCTACTGCTGTATAACTAAACTTGTTATTTGCTAATTTATTTATTTAATTTGTATACTGCCGAAATCCAGAAACTCTCGGCAGCAAACAATACTAAAAACATTTCATTAAAAACATTTAAAAATAATAAACACATTAAAATAAAATAAAAAACCCGGCAGACTAATGAGGTGGGCTAAAAGATTTCAGAAACAGTGGGGCAAAAAAGTATTTAGTCAGCCACCAATTGTGCAAATTCTCACACTTAAAAAGATGAGAGAGGCCTGTAATTGTCATCGTAGGTATACCTCAACTATGAGAGTCAAAATGTGAAAACAAATCCAGACAATTACATTGTCTGATTCGGAAAGAATCTATTTGCAAACTATGGTGGAAAATA
>JANHZU010007691.1:25929-42916 GCA_032468055.1 Acrochordus granulatus | reverse complement strand
TATCTGCAAGAGTGAAAGGGAAGATCTACAAGAGGGTGGTGAGACCAGCAATGCTGTACAGCCTGGAGACAGTGGCCGCGACAAAGGAGGCATTGCTAGAGTAGCAGAGTTGAAAATGCTGTAATTCTCATTGGGTGTGACATAGTTGGACAAGATTAAAAATGAGTATATTAGAGGGACAGCAAAGGTAGGAAGGTTTGGTGATAAAGTGAGAGAAGCGAGACTAGATGGTTTGGGCATGTGTTGAGGAAGGATGAAGAGTGTGTTGGGAAGAGATTGTTGAGGATGGAGCTACCGGGCAGAAGAAGAAGATGAAGGCCTAGGAGGAGGTACATGGATGCTGTGAGAGAGGATATGCAGGAGGTTGGTGTGACAGAGGAGGATGCTGAAGACTGAAGAAGATGGAAACAGAAGATTCACTGTGGTGACCACTGATGGGAGCAGCTGAAAGATTAGTTTCAAACTAGTTTTTAAACAACTACAAAAAAAAGAGGTCTATCAGATATCTTTGCAGGATTAGTTCTTAGAATCACCTCTGTTCTTATTAAGTAGAGCTGTCAGTGCTTGGAAAATGATGGAATATCCACAATTTCAATCTTATCTTATTTTATCCGGGCCTTCTCTGTTCAGTACCATGTATGCTTTGCAGCAGACCATTGTGCAAAATAAACACACAAATCTCTCTTAGGTCAAAACAATATGGCTTTACTTAGCATTTACAAATGGGTGAACTCAACAGCACATGGATGTACAGATGAGTCACACAAGAGTTACAGATCTCAGCATAAATTTATACAGTCCATGCCCATCTACCAGTCCCTCCATCATTCCCCCAGTTGATAGAGATGTGTATTTACAGACTTTCTGGCTACTTATCTCTCTCCCAGAAAACTAATTAATTCCCTTAATCATCACTCTGCTATCTTCATTATCACCTTTGCTCCCACTTCCCTGGAATCCACATCTTTGGAATTTAAATCCTGATATTGTTCCAAAACAGAAAAGGTAAAGCGAAGTACCATCATGGCCACACTCGTGTTAAGCTAACATATGTTAAAAATTAATAACTTTATTCTTATTTCTCACACCATGATTAGAACTATATGTAGTAAAAAATACATATATCATTGCTGATTCTATAGCTGAGTACACATTGAGCATACAGTGGTGCCTCACAAGATGAGACTAATCCGTTCCGGAAGAACGCTCTTTGCGTGAAATGCTCTTAAAGCGAAACAAGGTTTCCCATTGAAAACAATAAAAAATTGGACGATTGGTTCCACTCCCCCAAAAATATTCATCAAAAATCATTTTCAATGGAATTTGATGTAGAAATGATTGTCCCTAACATCTGAAACAAGTAACTATGATTAATACACGATATAAAGCAGTAATAGAGCAAGGTAACCAGCACTTATGGATCTGCTTCAAGGCTGCTGCTTGGCTGGCTGCTGTCCAGCGCCCTCTGCTGGCTCAGAGGATCCACTGCCGCTGCTGCTGAGGCAAAACTGCCTTTTCCCTCAGCATATTTCATGGGTGGTTTGCAAATGTTTCTTGCCTTCATGAGAGGAGAAGAGTGCAGGGCGACTAGGGGAAATTTACAAGGACAATTTCTGCTTTATTTTGTGTGTGTGGTGTGTGCGTGCGCTTTGAGAATATCCCCCCGCCCGACAGGCAGAACTCCCAAGGCTGTCCCAGCTAAGCACATGGCGGGGACCCAGCGCCCCAACCCCGCTCTGGCTGTAAGTGCTGACGCGAAGCCAACCCGGGACACCTTGTGGGAAGGCGCGGCGTGTGGCGAGGTGGAAGAAGTGTGTGCCCCCCCTGGAATTGCCAGCAGCTGAGCCCCTCCGGCCACTGGGCCACGCCTCACGCTTGGCTGGAAAAGGCCGGCGGCCCCACCCTCCTCTGCCCCTTGCCTCGCCTCTCACCTCAAGTCCCTCTCCCGCTGCCCCCGCTTCCTCGCCTGCCCCTGGGGAGAGAGAGAAGTGAGGGGAGGGGACCTGGAGGGAGAATCTGGAATCTGAAGTCTCGGGAGTTCCATCTCTTAAACGCCTGTTTATGCAGTGAGAGAGGAGCTCATTGCGATCAGGAACGTCGACCTGCCGTACATTCTGGCAAGGTCAGTCACGCACAGTAATGGAGTAAGCCATGCGGCAGCGTAGGTAGAACACCTGTGCGTGCTTGCCACCTGTACAGCAGTGGAGTAAGCCACGTGGGATTTCCTGAACGGGAAATACAGAGCGCGCTGACTGATGACGTGCAAGATATGGCGCGAAGTTGTCTCGTGAGTTGTGGCTCGCCTAGCGGAATTTATTAAATTTTTTTGGTCGTCCTGTGAGTTTCACATCTTGTGAGTTAGTCTTGTGAGGTACCACTATACATGTATTGTTTATCTTCTGCACATACAGGTAGTCCTTGACTTACAAGTAATTGAGCCCAGAATTGCATTCATAATTCATTGCAGTCATAAATTGAAGCATCATGTAACCAGACCCAATTTTTTTGTGATAAACACTGGTTGTCATGCAAATGCCACAGATTAAACAAATCTATTTTCCTCAACAGTGTTTTTTTGCCGGAAACTCGAAATAAATGCCAGAAACAACAAAAAATGTTGCAAATCACAGTCACATGTCCATGGGATGCTTCAGACAGCCATAAAGGTGAGCCAGTTGCCAAGCACCGAAAATGCAACCCATTGTAATTTCAAAAATGGGTTGTAAGTGGCACTGGGAAAGCATGCTGTAACTTCAAACTGTCATTAACCAGTGACAAGTCGAGCATTCCCTCTTCAAATCTTCTTTTGAATACAGTGGAACCTCCGGTTACGAGACTAATTGTTCCAGAATAACGCTCTTAGTCTGAAATGCTCTTAAACTGAAACAAGGTTTCCCATAGGAAACAATGGAAAGTCGGACAATCCATTCCATGCCCCCAAAAACATTCACAAAAAATCATTTCAATGGAATTTTATGAAGAAATTATTGTCCCTAACATCTGAAACAAGTATCAATGATTAATACACAATATAAAGCAGATATAGAACAAAGTAACCAGCACTTATGGATCTACTTCGAGGCAGGTTCTGGCCTTGGCTGCTGCTAAGCCGGCTGCTGTCTGGCGCCCCCTGCTGGCTCAGAGGATCAGCTGCCGCTCGAGGCAAAATGGCCTTTCCCCTTTTCCCTCAGCAACGACTTTCCAGGGGTCTTTCCTGGGCGGTTTGGAAATATTTCTTGTCTTAGTGTGCCTCCGTGCCATGAGAGAGGAGAAGAGACAGGCAGCAGGACACAGGCTGAATGGTGCAGGGCGACGAGGGGATGTATGTATGTGTTTTTGTGTGCGCGCATGTGCATTTGAGGACAGTCCCAGCTGGCGTGAAGGAGATGAGAGGGAGGAGAGGAGGGGGAGGGGACTGCCTGGGAGGAGAATCTGGAGCGAGAGAGGAGAACGATCAGCTCCGTTGTGAGATTTCCTATAAGAGCTTATCATGCGGTGCTCATCTTGCGAGTTGCCGCTCGTCAACCAAAATAAGTTTTATTAAAATTTTTTGCTCATCTTGCGAAAACCTCGTGCACCAAGGTGCTCGCAATCCAAGGTTCCATTGTAGTTCAAAGTACCACATCCTGTCTCCACATTTAGCAAAGTAAGAAAGTCCATTGAGCAAAAGTGCCACCTTCCTTGTTGTTCTTGTATCAACATTCAACAATTTATCTAGTTTTATAAAAGCACAATTAGTTTTGAAAATTAAATACCCACTTCTCAATTCAAAGTATTACCCAATTCAAAGAGCTAAAATACAAATCAACATGCATTTTAGAAAAATAGGGTGTGAAAGTGGGACAACTCTCATACTTTATTAGACTAATCTAGAGAGAACAAAAGCAAGCAAGACTATAGTTATTTATGGAAGTACAGATTCAATAGAAATTGGGATAAGAAAAATGTGAATTATAAATTACCGTGGTTACAATGTTTTAAAACAGGTGTTGCAGAGGTAGAGCTGAAATTCTGTGATTCATCTGCAGATTTAAAAAAAAGCCAAATAAACTATAAAGTTCCAGAGGGTTTTTTTTAAAGATTAAAATGAGAGAAAATTGTCATTTTTCCAGTTATTATTATTTTTTTAAATGGAAAGAGACCATCAATTGACACAACTGTGTCATAAATAAATTTATTGGTCTTTTGGGATAAAAGTTATAGAGCAGAACAGAAGGAAAATATGGGGTAGAGAATCCTGATTTCCAGTGCAAGACTGGCATTTCTCTTAATCTTGATTCAGAATTACATGCTGTTTTTGGTTACACTGACCATATAAGAAAAGGTTTTACTTTCAGTGGCTCATGACCCTGTACAATGACCTTTACAGTAGCCATTTTTCAGTAGGTTTTCCTTCTGTTTCCCTCTCTTCCCACCAATGCAAAGTCTCCTAAGATACTCTTTTGATATGTCTCCTTCATCTTTGATGTTTCTTTTTGAATATTTTAATCTTTGGAAATTCTGAGATCACGTGACTTTGTGCTTCTGATAAGGAATCAAAAGTGAGAGCTCTGGATCCCCAAGAGGTAGGCCAAGCTTCTTCCAATAAAATGTATGTGTGTGTACACACAGACATTTTGGATGATATGCCTGGAAGCCCCAAGAGGCCATAAAATATTGCTGATTTACTGTAAGAATTTTTTAAATTAGGCAAAATTACTATATTGGTAGAGTCACAGTTATACAGGGCAACCAGAAACAGTAAGGTATTGTAAGATAATGTTTTATAAATGAATAACCAGAGACTGTTTTTTCTATAGCAAGCCATGTATTTGTCCCACATAATTTCATTTAACTATTTCATTATCTTTAAAGATTGTTTTCATTACAAAACATATTTCTGATTCTGTAAAAAAAATATATAACTCTTTATGTACACACCTGTTTTCTTGTTCTTCTGTTACGCTTTAAATCAATCTTTCTAGTCATTTCTGATTGCATCCTCTTCCCATCAGGGAATTGAAAGAATCTCATTTTTTTTGTCTTATTGGCTTGTAAAATACTGTTCAGGTTGACAGCCCTGCCATATGTGCCTTCACAATATAAATGGATTAAAACTATTCCAAAGCAGTTTTGGCCTGCAATTTTCAACTATTGTAAACTAGGCTTATAGCATGATTCTATAGAAAATGGGAGAGAGAAAAAATTATTTACCTTTAAACCTGGGTGTCCGCTTTCTCCGGTCACGGAAAGCAGCCCCTGACTGCAGAGCCTCCAGCAAACTATCCATCACTCCTGTCTCATCCTTCTCTGTGAAAAGATACAGAGGGAATTCCTTCTGTTTTCTGGGTTACCATAGTAATGTCAAAGGATTTACAGGGATACAGGAAATACTACAGCGATAAAAATCTGATCATTCCAAATTCAGAAAAGCCTTTAAATTACTCGTAAATCAGATTTTCAAGAAGTGAGCTTAGGTAGTTTTACCCTGCAGCTGCTAAAGCAGACTTAATTTGATTAAGTTCACAACGGTGCATTCTAAAATAAGATACCACAGTGATTTCAAGGGTAATGCAACTTCATCCTTCTGCTTTTGCATCTTTCTAAACCTTGCATGAAACCAGAGATAATCATAACCTGATTTTTTCTTGGCGAAACGTATCTGTAAGGATATAATCTGAGGTGCTGACATGTATTATTTGCAAAAAGTACATTAAATTCTTCTCATTCTGCTTTCTTTAATGGATAAGGAAGGGTGAATGGGTCTCTTGTGCTGCCATTAGACCTGTAATCTATTATACTGAACTTCTATATTCTTTTTTTTTAAAGTAACCTTGCAATGAAAAGGAAAATTCTTCACAGGACTGCCAGACACAAAGCAATCAATTTTTTTTTATAATGCCTAAGAATCTTATAAAACTACTTACAGTCTCAAGAGCAGCTGAAAAACTATGTACCACCTTGTCAATAATTTCCATCTAACTGGAGTTACTTCTTATTTAATCTGTATATATACAGTGTTTGTTAAATAATTGAGCAATGTCTTTGATTTCTCACACATGATGTGTTGATTATATTTTTTTAATGATTAGTTACCTTAGCTTTAATTGAAAGGAGCTCAGTAGGAGAATGAGATTAGAATAAGGGTAATGTTACTGCCATTTATTTATTTAAATATATAAGCTATAACTAGAGCTTTGTACTTGGCATTTACTTTGAGAAAGAGATTTGAAACAATCTGGGGATAGCTTAAGATTTGTTTTTTTTCTTAAATGAGGGATGGATTAAAAACAATTTAAGCCTGAAAATCTGGAGCAATAGGAAGGTGCCATGAAATACAAGTATTTATAGTTAACTAAAACTATGTCAACTGAGTACAAAGTCTGTCAATTATGAAGAGCCTTGGAGGACTGATCTACAACACCAAGAAACAATATAAGAATTTCAAACACTTAAAAATCTTCACTGAAAAATAGCTAAGTTGCTCATCGCTTTCTGAGCCTTACTTCAAGATTCTTCCTGTGATGAACAAAGCCATATGCAATTGAGATCCAAGGTGCCTCCACAACTTTACAAAAGTTAAATTCTCCAGCTTTCAAGTGGGAATCTGTTGCAGATCTCACTCTTTTGCAGATCTCATCCAACCAAGAATAAATTTCTGCTTTTTCCACCATGGGGAACTTCACTGTGGAATCAAATGCCATTGAAGTTCAGAAGGGGGCTTAAAACTTCTTCACTGCCTCAGGCCCATCAATCTTATAATCTTATTCTATTGGTTATTTTTCCATGTTATTTTATATAAATTTTATTATAAGCTGTCCAAAATCAATAGACGTGTGGGGTGGTAAACAAGTTTTCTAAATACATAAATAAACCAAAGGCAGAACTCTCGTATTGATTTAAATAATTAGTAGGAATCATGATGAAGTAGGTGTTTTTACGCAAGCCAGACCTAAAGTGTTCAGAGCTTTCTCAGTAATCACCAGTTCTCTGCATCTCATCTGGAAACAACGTGGCAGCTTTCATTTCTTTGCCAATTACACACATACATACTTGAAGTTCATAATTACTATACTTGGAATCTGAACCTGTCCCATTGGCAATCTTCAGGCTGCGTTGAAAACTGAGCACTGTTTACATAGAAAATTATTTCTGAAGTCAAAAAGAAAACTAAGCTTTTATAGTTATAATATCTTTCGGCAGTTGAACGTTTTGTAAGGACATCAAGCAGTGCAGAAACTGGATAATCTAGAATTGCTTTTGCCCTAGGATACAATTTCTCCAGGCAATACAGCTGCCTTATATTCAAAAGGCAGAAATATATGACTGCATATGTAGATAGGAAAAAAAAATGTTCATAAGGTTAACTACGATAATGGATTTCAAAAACACACATGTAAAAAGAGAAGAATGTGTATTTCTTGGCACCCTATCATTACAACAGAAGCCAAGAGGCACTTGTAACATTAACACAATCATAGTGTGCTACTATTTTGCAACCTATATTTTTCTCTCTTAATGGCACATTTTTAAAATATCATGTTATGAGATCCATCAAGCAGCCTAGACCAAAGAAGCTGCTTGGATAAACAGCGAAATATCTTGAACCAACAAGAAAATAAATCTAGTTGCCATGACTCAACCTCCAGACAATTCTACCTAGTTGACTGAGAATCTTCATTAACATCAAGCAGCCTACATCAGTAATCAGCACTGAAAGCTTAACTTTAAGTCAGCCTATAAATATTACAGTATTAGATTTGCTTTTTAGAATTCCAACAGATATTCTGGAGGACCCTTAAATTAGTTGTGGGTATTCATCCACTGAGCTGAGATTCAGCTGCATCATTATATAGAATGGTATTATCTTGCTCCATCTTTTAATTTTGACATCTTCTTAGTTTTCAGTTCTTTTATTATGTGATGTGACTTAAAGCACTGTTTTAACACAATCCATATATCATCCCTGAAATGCAGATTATCAGGTTTTTTTAAGTTACTTATAAAGGAGCAGCTCACCTCCTCCTCACTGTTACTTTCCTGCCACTTCACTTTCTCCTTGAGTGAGCAAGCCAGCACAAAGGAACACATTAATCAGAGGAAAGTAGAATCAAAGCCTTCAAAAACCAATTTTGCAATCCAGCTTCCTGTTATGAGTATGATGAAATGCTCTGGTGTGTATTTCTTGCAAAAAGCAAGAAAGATTAACTATGGGTACACATCCTCAATTATTAAATTAACATTTGTCTAAAGGTAGTTACAGTCTGAGGATGAGGAAAATGTGAAAATACAGAAAGGATCAGTCAGACTTAAATGCAGGATGGAATCTTAAGTAAGCCACTTCTTCTGCCTTAGCAACTGAAAGGATTCTCCAAGTGCCACCTAGAATATTCAATTTGATGACCATCTTACCTGTTTTAATTTCCAGCAGGTGCTTTTTCTTTTGTTCTTTTTCTGTTTTCTCTTTAGCCATCCTAGCCCGCCTCTGCTTTTCTTCCACCTCTTTCCTTTTCAGATTATCCTTTGCTGCTTGCTAGAGAAAAAAATAATCTTTATTAAATATCAAGAAAAAAAAATTTACTTTTTTAAGATTTTACAACATAGGTAGAATAACTTGTTCCACACATACACAGTATCCTTAGGGCTTATGGAATATCATCATTAGGGAGCACCTGCTTAACTGTTCTCCGGAATAGTATTCTTTCTAACATTAGGCTGGTCCCCACCTATGGCTGTTTTGGAAAACCACTAAAAGAGGCTATGTTCTGTTGTGCAAAACTAGTACAAATATGTTCTAATTTCAAATCCCCACTTGGTCATAAAGTTCACAACACGCCTTAGAGAATTTGTTCTCCTAGCCTGTTTTCTATACTAACTTAAAACAACAACTAGATAAACAAAGCCTCACAAAGCCTCACATTTAGCTTTGGTTTTTCTCATTTCTGAAAGAAGGTTCTAGTATAACAGCTCAACCACTTAACAATATGCTGAACCCAGGCTGGTCAATCACATTGTAGTTTAACTACACCTAACTCATGTAGTTTCAGAAGGCAGAAATGGTAAACCAGTACTATGTTGCTGGCAAGAAACCTACACAAGAATGTCTGCATAATCTTCAAGAGTTGAGTCTAGTTTAGGGTGGAAGGGAGCAAAAGTCTAGTGTATGATATGATCAAAAAAGAAGCAGAGAACAGAACAAAAATGCAATGTAATTGTATTTGATACATTAACAGGATTACTCACTTGGTACCCAAATGATTAGGAAATACTATTTTGGAGGAGCAAAGATGGGAAGTAAAACCAATAAGGATAATAACAAAACAGAAGCACTTTGACATCTGCTGTTCCTGCACAGTATATTGTTATTTTTTTACCATGAACATTGTTTTGAAGTTGTTCAAATCAGTCAGAAATTCTTCCACTGAAATTTTCTTTAAATCAATGGCATAATATTCCATGATGTCCCGATACAGTTTTTCCATGCTGTTGTGTATTGTAGAAAGTTTTTGGAACTGCTCTTTTGCTTGAATGAGAAAGCTGTATTGGGCATGTTAAGGTTATATTCAGAGTAGAGTCATATTAAAATAAACAAAGAGCTTTCAAAATTTTTGCTAAGATTATTCAAAGAATACTAACATACATAGTGCTAAAGAAACAGGGCATAACAGATGACCTTTTTTGCTCCACATCAAATGACCTGTTTTGCTCCACAAAAACAAACAGCCATATGTCATATCAACAAGTAGAAAATTATCCTAGAAATGGCCTGATTGCCTATAGACTGCTGCTAGAAGGGTCAGAGTTTGACACAATATTGTGTCAAAGGACACAATATTGACTGTGTGATTAAATTGATTCCAAATAAATGGAATCATTTATTCCAGATAAAGTAGCCCAGAATATGCATTTTTATGCCATCTGCTGTCAATGTTTGCAAAAGCCAGTCAGTGTTCATCAAAGCTTAAAATTCTGGGAACTTTTATAAATGATTAGGAAAAAAACCTAAATATGTACATAATTTAATTATAAAATCTACACTCACATATCTGTTCACTCACTACAAGTGCTTAATATTTTTTCTTATGCAACATAATATAAATTTAATAAATTCTATGCATTCATTTAATACATAATTATGCCAACAGTGGCATAATTATTAAATGACTGCATAGAATTTATTAAATTTATTATTGCATAGGACACTTCTATTTTATCTGTTCTATCACAGCACTGCAAGCTATCTTGTCTATATAAAATAACATAAAAAATAAGATAAAAAACTGGTTCAAGCTATGCTTGGCTTTATTTGCACATTTCAATTTCCTGCCCAGAGCTTTACAAATTCTACATGAAATATCATGCTAAGAAATCCAGAAAAGGCTTAGCCACTAATGAAGCAATGTTTCTAAATTACTTCACTAAATGTAATAGAAAACTTCCGAATCTCCAAAGGCATCTGCAAGTATTTTGATACCTACTTCCCCCACTTGCAGATGCCTTTGGAGATTAGCTTTAAGATTATATCTTGCTAGTAATCCTTTTTGCTACAACTAAATACAGTTGTCCTGTCTCTTCCCCCTCCCCCAGTTTCTCTGCAGAACAGGGATGTTTTTTATTTCTTCATCCCTTTTTTCCCCTCTCCTTTTTACTGTGGGTAGAAGAGAGGGAATTCATGTGAACATATTTATATATTTCTAAGTATGAATCTGGTTTATGTGCCTAGGAGAGAGTGGTTGAGGAAGTGCAATAAATTCTAGGAGAAAGGAAGTGAAATATAATATCATGTAACATCTTAGTCATAAAATCAATATTCAATTAAAATGTATTTTAATGGTCCTTCAAAATAAGAAACAAGACATGCAGACAAAAGAAAAGATAATGAGTAGCATTAAAATATTACATCCTTCTCTTTGCTGTAAATTACTTTGCAAATCACATGTCCATGTTTATGCCTAAATTCTTAAACACTTCTCAAATATTTAACCTTGGTTCAACTTACTATTTAAATCCAACATTAGAGAGCAGTAGAGATACAGAAGACTGACAGCTAAACAGCTGTCAGTCTTCTGCATCTCTACTGCTCTCTAATGTTGGATTTAAACAGTAAGTTGAACAAATGGTTCTGATTTTTGCCACTCAGATCAGATAAGACTTATCTATATTCTGATATAATTCTGATGTCTTTGTCCATTAGAGATTGTGTGAAACCAATGGCTGATTTCTCTAATATATCCATCTACAGCATACCAAATGTCACAATAAAGCACATATAAACAAACAGGTCTGCAAAAATCTGTAACATCACTAGATGGCAACAAAAAGTATGCTTTGCTACCATTCCCTGGACTTGCAAATTCAGATGTTGGAGGCCTAAAATAAACACAATAGTTTGTGATCTTAAGATATTGTAGCTATCTTTAGGAAAAGTCATTCACAACATTTTATTAACATTATTCTGTCTTTCCTAAATTTCTGGTAGTACTCTTTTATCTGGTTCAAAATACTGAACTATTCTCTTTTCTAACCATAAAAATAGTAGCTAGGACAGTTTTTCAGGCTATGTAGGATCAGCTAACATTTAATTAATCCCAGTTTTCCTGGACATATTTTTTTTTAATTAGCAAGCACGTAGCAATTACCAGAAACTAATATAATTCCACTTCTTCCCCAATTATTCTCTGTCTACTGGGAATGTTAACATTTTAACAGTGTTTAAAGATCAAACCATCTGTTTAAGTGTTGCATGTGGATTTAGGGTAGAATGCTCATGTATTTTTGTGAAATTTCCAATAATGTTTTGTTTTATAAGCTTACAATATATGCATTACTCTATCGTTTGTGTTACACAAACATTTCATATTAAGAAGTATGTCATGTTACTTCATGTTGGTACAAAATATTGTAAACAGCTTGCAGTATTGCAAGTTTTCCAATGCAGGGATTGCCCATTATATATATCTTTTTATAGGAAAAAGAAAAGAATATTTCCTGTTGTGTTTACAAGGACGGCTCACTCACTGCTTTTTGTATGGAATCCAAAGTAACATATCTACACCTCACGACAGAAATTCAAAGAGACAACCCTTGTGGCCAAGCAGTTAAGTAAGCCCAGGGAACAAAGCTAAGGTGCACTGATGAGTGGTAATAACCACAAAACAGCTGTCTGCATCTTCTTCTCCTTTGCATAGTATTTTTCTAATGTATTTCTTATTCTATTCCATTGAGTTAGAAACACTAATTTGTATGTTAAACTCATAACCTTTATGAATTACAAGTGAAGAATCATTAAACCTTGCTGACTGCTGGAAAAAAAATCTTCAATCTGGAACTTTTAGGCAAAATTGTTTTAAAATGTGAACAGGGAAATATATGCTGGAACCATAATTTGCTAAATGCAATCAATATAACTTTGGAAAATAGTGCATGATTTTGATCAGGAAACAAAAAAAGAAAGAAAAAGTATGTTAGAATAGAATCCAAACTGTAAGATAAACTGGTGATTTCTTGTTGTTCAATCCTTAAGCTGTGTCTGACTTTTTGCAAACCCATGGACCGCAGCACGCCAGGCTTCCCTGTCTTCAACTGTTTCCCAAATTTGCTCAAATGCATGTTCATTGTGTCGATGAGGCTATCTAACCATCTCATCCTCTGCTGTCCCTTTATCCTTTTGCCTTCAATCTTTCCCACCGCACAGTCTTTTCCAATGAGTCCTCTCTTCAGATTAGATGGCCAAAGCATTTGCGGTTTAGCTTCAATATCTGTCCTTCCAATGAGCAGAGTTGATTTCCTTTAGGATTGACTAGTTTGATCACCTCACAGTCCAAGGGACTCTCAAGACTCTTCTCCAGCACCACAATTTGAAGGCTTCAATTTTTTAGCACTCAGCCTTCCTTATGGTCCAAGTCTCACAGCCATACATTACTACTGGGAAAACCATAGCTTTGATTATATGGACCTTTGTCAGCAAGGTGGTGTCTCTGTTTTTAAATATTTATTAAATTTATATGCTGCCAAAATAAAATGACTCTTGGTGGCTTACAATAAAAACTATTCATAAAAACAACTCAAAACATCATAAACAGCTAATAAACATTGAAATAAATAAGCCAACTAGGAAAGAGTGGGCAAATAAAAATATACAAAGGAGATGACAATTAAGCCACTAGCCACCTCCAAGATGATATGTTCATATCAGAACCCCATGTCAGTTGGCAGAGCCAAGTCTTCAGACTCTTTCTGAAGGTTGTAAAGATGGGCACGGACCTCATCTCTGGGGCAAGGTGTTCCATAATGAAGGAGTCACAGCCAAAAAAGCTCTTCTAGATCCTGACAGCCAAACTTCCTTGGCTGATGGGATCCGGAGAACTCTTCCCTTGCATCTGGTGATGCGGGACATCCCAGTGGGTGAGATGGTTCCTCAGATAGCCTGATCCATTGCCATGAAGGGCTTTAAACCAACACCCTGAATTTCCCTCAGAAGCATACTGGCAACCAATGCAACTCGTGGAATAAAGGTGTTACATGGGCCATTCTATTGGCCCCTACAACCATCCGCGGAGCTGATTCTGCACCAACTGCCACCTCTGGATGCTCTTCAAGGGGAGCGTGTTACAGTAATCCAAGGACAAGATGAAAGGCCATGAGTGACTGGGTGTAGGGAATTTTGGTATAGGAAGGGGTATAACTGGCACATGATACACAGTTGCACAAAGGCTTTCCTAGACACAGTCACCACCTGCTCATTGAGCAGGAGTCATGAGTCCAGGAGAACCCCCAAATTATGCACCAGATCTGTCTGAGGTAATGTCACCCCATCCAGAGTTAAGGATGTTAACATCCCAGAACAAGAACCCCCAGACACCCAAAAGCTACTCATTCTTGCCAGGGTTCAACTGAATCCTGTTTACCATCCAGACCCATATAGACTCCAGACACCGAATCAAGGCCAAGACAGCATCACTTGGGTCACCAGGGAAGGAGATTTAAATCTGGGTATCATCAGCATACTGATGGTACCTCAACCCATGGTGACAGATGATCTTATCCAATGGTTTCAGGTAAATGTTAAAAAGGAGGGGAGAAAGTACCAAGCTCTGAGGCATGCCAGAGAGTAGTGACTGAGGACTAGACTTCTGTCTCCCTATCAACACCGAGACTGGCCCTGAAGGAAAGAGCTGAACCAGCTCAAAACTGAACTGCCCAACCCCAGCCTCCACAGCTGACCCAAAAGGATACCATAGTTCACGGTATCGAAAGCCACAGAGAGGTCAAGGAGAGCTCGGATGGATGCACTACCAGTGAAGATATTTTTAACAGTGGACAAACCAGGGTCTTCTTAAATTGTCCCAGAAAAGTCCCCTCTTGCAATGAAACAGTAATCACTGCATGGACCCACTTATTAGTCACCATCCTGGCAGCTTTCATCAGCCAGGAGGGACAAGGAACTAATTAACAAGTAATTGTGCTGACAGCACTGAGAATCCTGTCTACATCATTAGGGACAACAGGTTCAAATTGTTCCCAGATAACTGTACAAGACTCCTCCCCAGGCATCTCAGAAGGACTTGTCTCAAGCCCGGCCTCCAACTGAGACTGAATCCGAGCGACTTTATCCTCCAAGTGATAAAGTCACTCAGTGAACTCCTTTGCCCAGCCTTGAAGATCCCCCAAGTCCCCCTGACCAAGAAGGGACCAAGTGATTTTAAACAGGACCAAGGATGACACTCTGCCAATGCAATCAGGGTGGAGAAATAATTCTGTTTCGTCACCCTTATCACCATAAATAAGCCTTAATGGCAGATTTCTGCCAGCAGTGCTCTAAGCGTCTCTTTACCCTCTTCAACACCCATAACTCTTCTGTAAACCATGGGAGTGCCAAGTGCGATGAGTAGAGGGAGGCCACATAGGTGTGATCCTATCCAAAGCTCCAGCCACCCTTAAATTCCAGGACAAATTTAATATGCTGTCTAGGTTTGCATAACTTTCCTGCCAAGGAACAAGCATCTTTTAATTTCATGGCTGCAGTCACAGTCATTTTGTAACAGCAATCTTATTTTTACTATTTCAGTGACTAGTAGTAACATGAAAGTAAGTTTAAATGGGTTGAAGATGACATTTTCAGCAAACTGTTTCCTTCCTTCTTAATCTTCATAAGGATATGATGCCGAACAGCTATTTAACATAATTATTTTGTTACTTACTAAAAATGACTGAAAACCTGGTTTAGGAGCCAGACAATAGATATCTGGTGGTCTTCCACAAACTAATGATCTCATCTCGACAAATAAAAACATGACTCCTGATCTACTTTACCTCTGTCCATTCCAGGGTTTTCCTTTCACGTAAAGGGAACACAGTATCCTCTTGGTAAGTAAGAAGCAAAAACAAACCAATACATATTAAAGAAACCCAGCAAAGGAACTACAGCATTAGAAGAAAATAGAATAGTCTATATCAAGCAGGAAAATTGTTTTAAATTCTCTTCAAATGCTTGAGGAAATTAAAGAAGATGTGATTTATACAAAATACTAACAAGCTTTATCTTAAAACGAAATTCAAGATAGGAAAACTGAAATATCATTGGGAAGTTCCCCCTCAATTCTAACACACCCACTATCTTCAGATGGCAGAAAAAAGCTGTAGAATTTAGATACCTTGTAATTCAAAGAAACAATCAAGATTAGTCTCATCAAAACTGAGTGTTATGTGTGTAATACAAGTTATTTAAATATGTTTAAAATCTCTTTCAGAAACAAAGTTATATGTTGTTAATATTGTTTTATTATAACAATAATAAAAGGATATGGACATTTTCATCACAAATTTGTCATTAATATCCTCAGATTGAGGAAATGTCTCTAAATCCTTCTCAAGTTGTTTGAGCTGTTCTCCCATCTGTTTTAGGCTTTTTTCCAAGTTCTCTACTGAAACTAAAGCACATGACACACAAACATACTTTTTTAATTATTAGTATTTTTTTAAAGTATAGGATATACAGCTGGCTCCAGTTTCAAAGCATAAACTAGGTACTTTAGCCAAAACAAAATAATGTGTGCATTTACTACTTAAGAAGTGAAAACCTTTTTCATGGCCAATATAGATTTATAAACATGCATCAAAGAAATCAGATATGACTTTGAACATTCAAAGATAATAAAAATACCCACAGAACTCATCCTAAGGGGAAGAATAATTTTCTAAAGAGACCTTGTTTCAAAAAATTTATCTATAATCCACAAATATATTATTTCCATATTTCATTATAATCTATGACATACAGTGGTACCTCACAAGACGAGTAACTCATAAGACAAGAAACTCGCAGGACGAGCAAAAAACATTAATCAACATTATTCCACTAGACGAGCCGCAACTCATGAGACAAGGAAACATCATGCCAAACCTTGTGCGTTATCAGTAAGCACACTCTGTATTTCCCATTCAGGAAACTCTGCGCAAGAGTTCTGCCAACGTAGCAAGCGCACGTGCGCATTCTGCTGACTCTCCTCTTGCACAGTTTACTCCATTCCCATATGGGCAGCAGCACGCACGTGTGCATTCTGCCTACGCTGCCACATGGTGGCAGGTCGACGTTCCTGATAGCAATGAGCACCGCGCGATGAGCTCACATGGAAAATCTCACAATAGAGCTCTCCTCTCTCGCTGCATAAACATCGTAAATTAAGTGAAAGGCATTCAAGAGATGGAACTCCGGAGACTTCAATCTCCAGGAAGTCCCCTCCCCTCCTCTCCTTTATGCCAGGATATTCTTAAAGCCTCACACACACCAAATAAAGCAGAAATGCCCCCTCATTGCTTCTCCCCTCATAGTACAGAGGGAAGAAGTGCTTTCAAATTACCCACGATGACCTGGAAAGGCTGAGAGAAATTTAAAAATGACAGCAGCCAGCAGCAGCTAAGGCCAGAAGCTTCCTCGAAGCAGATCTGTAAGTGCTGGTTAGTTTGCTCTATTTCTGCTTTATATTGTGTGTTAATCATGGTTACTTGT
>JANHZU010007690.1:269112-281673 GCA_032468055.1 Acrochordus granulatus | reverse complement strand
TCTCTATTTGTAAAGCCTTATCAGACAGCCACTTTGCTTTCTTACATTTCTGTTTCTTTGGGATGGTTTTAGTAGCTGCCTCTTGTGAAACATTATGTACCTCTGTCCATAGTTCATCAGGCATTCTGTCTACCAGATCCAATTCTGTAAATCTTTGTATCACCTTCACATTCATAGGGGATATGATTAAGGTCATACCTGAATGACCTAGTGGTGTTCCCTACTTTCTTTGATTGAATTTTGCAATAAGAAGCTCATTATCTTGTTTTTATTGATAGGTCTTGTTTTTACTATATAGAGCTTCTCTATCTTTGGTTGCAAAGAATATAATCAATCTGATTTCAGTATTGACCATCTGGTGATGTTTGTGGTGGAATCACCTCTTGGGTTGTTGGAATAGAGTGTTTCTTATGAATAGTGTGTTCTCTTGACAAAACTATGTTAGTCTTTGCCCTGCTTCATTTTGTACTTCAAGGCCAAACTTGCTGTTATTCCAGTTATCTTTTGACTTCCTAATTTAGCATTCCAATCCCCTATGAAAAGGACATCTCATTTTGGTGTGAGTTTTAGATGGTGTTGTAGGCCTTCATAGAAGTGGTCAACTTCAACCTCTTTGGCATCAGGGTTGGGACACAAATTACTATGATACTGAATGTTTTGCCTTGGAGTTAAAGTAAAATGATTCTGCCATTTTTGGGATTGCACCCCAGTACTGCTTTTCCGACTTTTATTGACTATGAGAGCTACTCAATTTCTTTTAAGGGATTATTGTCCACAATAGTACATATAGTGGTCATCTGAATTAAATTCACCCATTCTTGTCCATTTTAGTTCACTGATTCCCAAGATGTAGATGTTCAATCCTGCCATCTCATGTTGACCATATACAGCTTACCTTGATTCATAGATCTTACATTCCAGGTTCCTATGCAATATTGTTCTTTTATAGCATTGGACTTTCCTTTCACCATCAGACACATGTACAGCTGAATGTCCTTTTGGTTTTGGCCCAGCCACTTCACTCTTTATGGAGCTATTTGTAATTGGTCTCTGCTCTTCCCCAAATCATTTTTTTTACCCTTTTGATACAGTCAATGGGGTTTTCTCGGCAAGGATATTGGAGTGGGTTGCCATTTCCATTTTGAGTAGATCATGTTTTTTCAGAACTCTCTGCTATGACCTGTCCATCTTGGGTGGCCCTGCAAGGCATCACTCACAGCTACAGTGAGTTTTATGGGCCCCTCAACATGACAAGGCAGTGATCCATGAAGGGGAATAGGCTCTTTCCTGTCTTGATCTTGGCACACTTGTTTCCACCAGCATTCTTCATCATCCCAAGCTAGTACATCATGACTTACAGAATGTGTGCAATGGAATGTACCACATTGCTCCTTAGCAATACAAACCAAGAATTTTAAAAGCAACATTCAAAATATATCTACCCATGAAGTAAATTAAAAATATATCTAACCCATGAAGTAAATTCAAAATATATCTAACCCATGAAGCAATTGAATTAATAGCAGCAGTTTCAGGATCCTTTTCCTGCTCTTGCACTAATGGTTTATGTAAGTCTTCCAGCCATAGCTGTAAACATATAAGCAACTCCTTACTTGAGTACTCTCTGTCCCCCTTCTTCCTTTCATGGCTTTCAATATACTCATACTCTGCTGTGGCTTACTCACAAGGAGGTTGGTGTTTTCCCTTCACCACAATGAGAAATATGTGGTTACAAGAACTTACCCAGTGTATGGGTTGATTATCTCCCAATGGTTCCTGCAAAAAGAATAATGTATATGCATGATATACACAAAAGTATGTTATTAAAGAAAAATCCTAAACTCCCAGATAGAACAATATTTTTATCAAGGTTGAAGGTTTTCCTGGTAAACTCAGAGTATTTTGCTGCCATAGTTATTACTTGGTTTCTGAAGGTTCTCTAAATAGTGAGAAATAATTGAAGCCAAGTTCATAATTAAAAAATGAGCTGGAAGCAGTTTGAATTACAGTTAGCTAAAATAATTGACAAAATGAATATGGCCTTTTGTAAGTTGACTTAGCTGACAGTATTTCAGTTTTTGATTCTAAACAAAATATAGATGATATATATCATTTGGTACAATTTTATATGCTGTATTTATTTCAAATAATGCTTTTTGTATGAAATGAGTTACAAAATTCCTTCTTTAAAACATCTTCAAATATATTATTAATTGTGGATATGTCTTTAATTTAATGATACTAGGAAGCAATAATAAAAATCTTAATAGATTTATATTGTTTGTTTACAACTTGCTTGTTTACAATTGTTTACAAACAATTATTTTTTATAAGCAACTCAAGGCAGGAAACATATTTAACATACCTTCCTCCTCCTATTTTCCCCATAACAACCCTGTGAGTTAAGTTGAGCTGAGAAAGAGTGACTGGCCCAAAGTCACCCAGTTGGCTTTCATGGCTAAGGTAGGACTAGAACCACAACCTCCCAGATTCTAGCCTTATGCCTTAACCACTAGACCAAACTGATTCTCAGTTTATTTAAAATAACACAAAGCCAGGATTTCAGCAATTGCACAAAGAGTTATGTTTGTATGGGAAATTCTTAACTCTCCGGGTATTGATTGTGATGAAATATTCGTTTTACTTATTTACAAATATTACTATAAAAACACTTTTGCTTGATTACATATCTTTTTCCAGCAATTATAATAGCTTACCAATTTAATGGGGCGAATTGACATAATAGTTTCACTAGGGCCACCCCAGTCCAAAAAACACTTATATTTTCCTTTCTCTAATATATATTGTTCTCCACAGAAGTACTTCTGTTGATAAGCAACCCACCTAGAGATAACATAACAAATGAAGACAAATCAAATATATATTAGTAATCAATAAAACACTCTAATAGAACATTGAATTCTTCATTTGTCTACCCTTCATGGATTTTTAGAAAAGATATTAAATGCATCTCCTTATTAAAACTTTGGTCAGGTTCCCTCTGAAAGTTCTTTACTACATCCTTATTTCATCTTGGAAAAGGAATGGCTGATCCATCTGAATTCTGGCTGTCTAGGCATAATGTAATGTAAATCCTAGAGCTCCAAGCTGGAAAAGTTTAAAAAAACAGAAAAGGCATTGACAAATCAATTCCTTAGTGTTGCCACAAAAACAGTATGACATGTCCATGTAGTCATCAAGAGCCAAGCTACACTTGAGAAGACTTTACTAAAATATAATACTTCCCATACATACTGCTTCTATGATATATAAGGTGTTTCCAGATTCATTGAAGATATAAGTATAAAAAGTTAGAACAGAACCCAAGAGCTCATATCAGACCACAAAACTAAATTCTTAGTTTCCAAGCATTATTTTTCAAAATAATAATTTTTTCACAAACATTTCATTGTCACCTATGAAGTATATAATACTTTACATTGTTGCTAAATGTTTTACTAAATTTAAGACGTTAGTCTTATAAAAAGAGAGAAAAACATTCTTCATATCTCTAAATTTAAGACTAAACTTTTACTCCAGTTCATCTTCTGCACTCTCTATATTAGAATGTATACATCCATATGAGTATGTATGTATACATGATTTGTGTTTTTATTATTTGATTTTTCGATGGCCATAGCCAAGCCCAGTCAATCTTGTCTTGGTTTGGAAGCTAAACTGCCTGTGCAGTACCTTCAGTAGATGAGAGGCATCCCCCACTCCACATCCTAAGTAATCCATTTAGATTAGAATGGCAAATTGAAGGTTAGAATGGGGAGCTGAAAAATATTCTTAAAGGAGATTTTAGCAAACCACTCTGTCTCTTGTCAAACCAACTGCATGTCTATATAGTCGCAAGAAGTCAAGCTTGATTCAAGGCAACTGTATATTTAGTTCTAATAACTTTTTATGTAATTCCTCTATGGAGTTAAGACTGAAAAGAAATTATAAAATAGGGAATTCAGGATTTCATACTGTACAAAGATTTGAAATCCAACTTACGCTCCACTTTTCACATAAACTGATTTAGTCACTAGGCCAAATCCTGCACGTTCCAAATCAGGAATTTCTTGATTTATTATATCCAGGACTCTTCCATTTTCCTCATTGGTTTTGAAAAGTGTTACTTCAGATTCCATAAAGTTCTGGAATTTAAAATTAGGAATAGTTCAGATACGAGGATTTATAAAAAGTATCTTTCTCTTTTATAATATGTAATACTGCAATTTATCTGTATAGTACTAAAACTCTCCTTCTATTTGTAACCTTCCATCAGTCCAAACAGCACTTAGTAGCATAAGAATTTTTGAATCAAATATTTTGAATCTGCTAACTTAAAGAATGCACACAAAATTGGGGACCATGGTCAGCCACAGTAATGTGATTGTGATTTCCAACACTCCTGTCAGTTTCCCATAAGCAAAATCAATGGGGAAGCTGGCAAGAAGTCAGATGTCACTCTTGCTCCCACTATTTTTTTGCCCACCCATGGCAATTTTGTTTATCTATCTAAGTAAGTAAATATCTCTGAAAGGATCATCCAACAGATCATGAGTTGTGTAGTGTATCTACAAAATTGTTCAGTTAATAAATATAAAGAGACTTATATTTTCATCAAATTATTTGATCTGTTCTGGCCAAGATACTGGCATACACCAATTCAGTATGGATATAATTCTAATCATTATTACAAACTCCAGATCCATCCAAAGGGAATATAAAATCCTTTATTCAAAATTATAAGCAAATAATTATATTTGTAGTTGAATAATACAGCTTTAATAATGCTGCTTTCTACATACTTTTTTACGTCAATCTTTTTCTTTTGACACAGAATTTAAATAAAATATTCTGTATTTTTGCTAATTTTCCTCTTCTTAAAATATGTAAATATAGTGATGCTTAAAAATTGGTGAATCCATTTGAATTTTCAATATTTCTGCTTAAAGATGACCTAAAATGTTCTCCACGAGTCCTAAAACTAAATAAAGAGAACCCAGTTAAACAAATGAGACATAAATATTATACTTGTTCATTTGTATACTAAGGAAAATGATCCAATGCTACATATTCATTGTGGCAAAAATTATAAACTTCTAGGATTATCAATTAATTTGAAGGGGAGGTTAAAGTCAGATGTTTCAATCAATGGGTTGATTATGAGATGTGAGTATGGGAGATCCTACCTTATTCTGGGTATTCACAATCAAAGCCTGATGTTCACAGGTATGTGGAAATGTCTCATGGCTCAAATAAAGGAGATTTCTAAGGACTCCCAAAACTAATGCTTACCAGGCTGAAAAGGTTACAAAGCTTATTTCTAAAGAGTTTGTAAGGTCTGATCAATAGATATCATAATGTTTAGTTTCAGTTATTGCTTTCCTAGGTGGTACACCAGTTATGGAATGGACAGGTTCACATGCTTTGCCACCACAAATATATAGCTTTGGATCATTTTCCTCAATAAATAACTGAACAAATAAAATGTTTTTGACTCAATTGTTTAACTTGGTTTTCTTATCTAGTTTTCTAGTTTTAGTACCCGTGTGGAAAACAGATCATGTTTTAGATCTTATTTATGCAGAAATATTGAAAATTCAAAAGGCTGCAAAAACTCTCAAGCACCACTTTATATGTACAATTTTATTTTAATTTCTCATTGCTATATGAGATTAATTTTCAAGTGTGTTCTTTTTCTTTATTGGAATCCAGTAATCAGAACTTTTCTATTCAATTTTGAATACAAATATTACATTTTTAAGTGACTTACTAGAAGATGTGTAAATAGATCTATGCACAAATGAGTGATGATAGGGTTCCAACACTTCATTATTAGAGAAAAAATGGTATTCATTGACAGAGCTTAATTCAGATATCTAAGAAAATCCTTAGTAAGTTAGATTTATTCTTCATCTTTTGTATGAAAAATGGGGATGTGAAGCTGATCTCCAAAAAGAACTACAGACAGCACAAATAACTAATTTCTCTCAGAAATCTATCATGTATTCAGCTATATTTTTCCAAAATTTTCTGCTGAATTTGCAACAAGGATATTCAGAAATTCATTTATCAAGAAACAACTTTCATTTTTGCTAGTATGCATTTCCACTCTAAATTTAAATGCTGTATGATTTTCCATGACCAAGAAAACTAGAAATATGTACATATTCACACTTTAACATGGGTCATAAGCCTGATGAATGTGTATTCATACTATCTTGCATTCAAGGTGATTAACCTTGGATGGGCAAAGGGCCATACAGTATGTCTAAACAGAGAAAATGCAGATTGAAATTTGTATGTGAATGTATGCATTATTGAAATATTTATAAATTAGAGGTACACCTCATTCAGATGTCCTGTTTTACACATTATGTTACCAATAAATATGAAGTAGCTTATGTATCTTCTTGCATATCACATCCTTGGATCAGAAACTTAGAATATAAGTTTATTTAGTACGAACACAATTAAACACAGGCTGAAGTCAATCTTTGGGAAAAACACTATCTTCAATAGATGGATAATTGTGAAGCTTTATATGGATATACAGTAGTAAAGAGTAATGGTGGTAAGATACTCGTTAAGAAAGCACGGGAACTGAAGTTTGGTCCCTAAAATTTGTTTAAAATAAGTTTCCAACAAAAGCCATTTTTTGCAAGTGATAGGGAACATGATTATACAACAATTTTTTTTTTGGATCAGCTTTTTTCAAATCAGACAAGTGTTGATCCATTGGTTGTGACAGGAGTTGATTGGCTTGTTGACCTAGCCTGACATCATGGGCTGAGTGAGTGTGACTGACCAAAGTCACTGAACCTGTTTTCTTGCCAAAGCTGGGACTAGAACTCACTGTCTCCTGGTTTCTAGCCTGGTACCTAAACCTTAGACCAAACTGGCTCTTTAATAACAACAATAACAATAATATAATCCAAAAACTCTTGACTATTTTCTCTTTCCATATTATATGAATTCTTTCCATGGAAATTTTGCTGGATAAATATTAAATTCTATTAGTATTTATTAGATTTATGTGAAAAATTTCACCTTGAAGGAAATCAAAAAGTAATGAGCAAAAATAAAAAAGGTGCTCTACAGAGTCAATACCATGAATTTTAAAATAATTTTTTACTTTTTCAACCTTATTGAATTACCAATAACATCTCTTAATTGACTAATACACATTCAATGCCAATTAAATGGAAAAAATGTTGAATAAATATTGTCTTGAAGAACAAATTAAGCACTTACAGCTTGTAAAAACCTAACAGACAGCAGAAGATTGCTTACTCCACCCCATGACAGCCAATGTTCATATTCTCCTTCCTCTAGTAAGTATTGTTGACCTTTATATCGTTCCTTGTCATAAGCGACCCATCTACACAGAACACACAAAGCAAATTTTGACAAAGTTAGAGAATGAATGAATGAATATTACAAACACAATGATGATAATAAAGAACAGCATTTGGCACTCCTTGTCTATGGCATAATTTTGGTAGCTTCAGTCTGAAGAGGCAAAATAGATGAATTTCTATAACCTTTGTCCTAAGTCCAAGCAATTCAGAATGACCTACCACAGTCTATCCTATTAGAATTTCACAGCAGTATATGAGGTATGTTGGTAAAGGTAAACTTATCTTTTTATATGAGGTACTTTGGACATATCCACAATTTACCTGTTGACAACTCAATTCTATCTTTGGCATGATAAGTCTTGAGCCAGGGATAGATGGCTAACTTTCTGAGCAAAAACAACTCTACTTGAAGTAAAATATCAAGGAAAGAGTTTTCTGATTATTTGTCTCTTTTAAATTTTAAATTTATAGATTTATATTTAATCTTCTTTGGAACAAGTAATTAATGCCTTTCTATAAATCATTAAATTTCATTCCTGTCATAATTTATAGCCACTTTGTCTTCTTGTATGTGTAAAATTAATTAACATAGAAGGATATTAATACATATTTGAATTGAGCCCCTACAGGTCATTTCTCTTGAAAGAGTTGTTTCCCCTCCACTGGTTCCACTCTTCAAATAATCAGGATTCATTCTCATTCAGAAAACAAATAAACTTTACCAGAAATAACCATTGTCATCCAGTCCTAAACAAGAAGTCATTAAACATCCCCCATAATACCTCATTATTTAATCTTGGTTAAAGAGATTAATTTTGTATTCTTTCTTCTTTCTGCAGACAGTCTTTAAAATCCTCTAAGAAAGTTCTACCATCTCTTCTTTCAAAGTTTTTTTCCTTTATCAAGCCCTCTTATTCAGCTACAATGTATTCCTCTCTTTTAGGAGAATATCAGTTTGCCATCAGGCTCACCAGAAGTGTGGTGTCTTTTGAAAGAGTTCAGTCCAAGTTTCTGAGAACTATTTTTCAAGCCCCGCTGTGTTCCAAAAGTGGTGCTTCACCGTAAAGCTGGCCTACTTAACACAGAAACTTTTGCCTGGATTTTCATTTTCTCCTATTGGCTTTAGCTTTCTTTTTTTCAGCTAGCTTGGCCCCTTTAATTATGGCTGATAGCTTTCAGTCTTCCTGGAGCCAAGAAATCCATGTCAAAATGGCCAGCTATCATTTTAACAGGCTATGATCACACACTCTTATCACAAACAATATGTTATTGATTCAGACTTCAAGCAAATTTATCCATTCTTCCAAGAAATATCTTCTTGAGCCACTCTGCATACCTGCTCCAACTAGCCAGCGACCTTAGCTACATAATGATTCCAAAATTTAGAAGGGCTTTATCCTTGGCTATATTCAATGTCCTCCTAATAGCTATTACTGAAGAGAGATGCTTAAAGACCCCTTTTGTATAGAGACTCTCCATGCCATGGAAAAATAACTGAACAAGGGAGTAAAGCTGGGGTCACTGTTTCTTCTTCTTTTTATATAACTAGTTGCAGTTACAGTCAAACCTCCATCCCCACTTCCCTCAGGCATTCATCCATTCCCTCAGAACTGTACTCAGTTGTGTGCCAGTTGCACCCCTTCCTGGATCGGGAGTCCCTGCTCTCAGTCACTCCAGGGCTAGTCATCTCACATTTGGACTACTCCAATGCATTCTACATGGGGCTACCCTTGAAGAGCATTTGGAAGCTACAGCTGGCCCATAATGTAGCCATGCAGAAAGTTCTTGGGGCCCTAGAATGCCCCACGTTACAGTGCTGTTCTGAAAGCTCTACTGGTTGCCAGTTTGCTTCTGAGTGCAGTTCACTTTATTGGTTCTTACTTTTAAAGTCCTGCATAGCATGGGTCCAGGCTGTCTGAGGAACCATCTCAACCCAATGGGATTGACCCACTCTACCTGGACTGGTAGAATATGCATGCTATGGACCCTGTCAGTCTAGGAATTGCAGCTGGCAAGGTTCAGGAGAAGACTTTTTTCTGCCATGGCTCTCATTCTGTGGAATACCTTGCTCCCCAGAGATGAGATCAGCACCCACCCTTTTGGGTTTCTGAAAGGGTCTGAAGACATGGCTCTGCCAACTGGCTTGGGGCTCCAATGGGGGCATTTCATCTTGGAGATGGTTAATGGACTTAAACAATCACACCTCCCCCAGGTGCATCTTGCTCCTTTCCTCTCCATCTTAATTCAATTTAACATTAATATTTATTGTTTTAATACTGATTCTTTTATTTTGATTGTAAGCCACCTAAATCCCTTTTTGCAAGATTGATAGCATATAAATCCAATAAATAATCAGCTAATACATTTATAAAAGCTTTTGGTTTACAAGTTAAGATACTTAAGAGTTGACTTGTGTGGGCTTTCATCTGTTTTAATGAAGTACTGATTTATCTTCTAGTGAATAAATATTTACATATTATTTTAGTATTCTTAATAGTCTTTTAAGATTGACACTTCACCTTTTTAGTCTGGAATGATGACTTTTGGATTCTGAACTGACTCTGAAATCCACCCATAAATAAATTACAGAAAGAACTTCTGAATTTGTTTTAAACCCAGAAAATCCTTGAAATAAAACTTTAAAATGGAAACAAAATCATAGTTACATTCCACCAATAATACGTATTGATCCAATTCCCTGGAAATCATCAGCATTTTCAAAAAGTGTTGGAATGCAATCAGTATTTTCAGAAAGTTTTTTACACCATCCTCCAAATTGTGGTCTTTCATATATTATCATCTGCAAAAGATGGGAACATTGGTCCTTTAAAATATATATCTAATTTGGTAGATTGAAAGAAGGTTTTGATTGTAAAAGGTGAAAGATTTATATGTGAAGAAAAACAACAGCCTGACTGAGGTTCAGTTGAGTGCTCTATACTTAGACCTGTAAAGAGAAAAGATGAAGAAGAGCAAACAACACAATTTTTGTTGGAATACTTCCCTCTGCAAATCTGTTCTCCTCCCCTCCAAAAAGTGAGAAGAGGGGATGGAGCAAATATATTTGTTTTGCTGTTCTTTACTGAATTTATATGATTTTAAGAAAGTATAACTAATCAGTGATGACTTTTTGTATCCTTGTTTCTATGCGTATCAACAAATGATTTTCATAAATGTCTGAAAAGAGTTTTAAAGGGAAACTATGGATAGAATAATAAAATTAATTTAGTCAACATATCCACTATAATTTGCATTTCTAAAATAAAACTTTAGAAATTAATGGTAGTGAAGACCAATTTGTTTTCTTTAAGTAAATAAACTCTTCTCCCTCAAAGGGTATTTACTACTCTGGGCTTACCATAATATTCAGAGGCATCTGCACTTTTAGGCCACCCTAAAATACAAAATAGAATTTTATTTATTTATTTATTAAATTTATATGAATAAATATAATATACACTTCATATTAATGCATAGTATATGAAGTTAATGCATATTGATTCTATGAAATACTATATCAATCAATCAATGAATCATCCACTCCATTTCTTTTATTGTGTTTTAAGAACCTTGATACATTTTATGAGTAAAAAACCTTCACTGACTTCATGGTTGAATAATCTAATTTGTTATCTAAGAGACCCTGCCAGTCGTGACCGACTCTAGGGTGCGGTGTTCATCCCCGTTTCCAAGCCGAAGAGCCAGTGTTTGTCCTGGGACGGCTCCGTGGTCATGTGGCTGGCATGACTGGACACCTTAAGGCACACGGACACTGTTACCTTCCCGCCGGGAGGGGCGGTACCTATCTATCTACTCGCGCTCGCGCACTTTCGAACTGCGAGGTGGGCGGGAGCTGGGGTGAAACAGCAGGCGCTTGCCCTGCTGCACGGCAACGCTGGGTCGCGATCCCGGGCTGCCGGCCTTCCAGCCGAGCTCTTAACCACTTGTGCCACTGCGCCCCCTGAAAGAATACATAGGTGTATACAAAAAAGATCTAAATGTCTCTGATAACCACAATGGTGTAGTTGCTGACCTAGGGCCAGACATTCTGGAGTGTGAGATTCCTAACAATTAGTGGAGGTGACAGTCTTTCAGCTGAACTATTTAAAATCTTCAAAGATGATTCTGTTACAGTGCTGTATTCAGTATGCCAGCAAATTTGGAAAACTTAATCACGGCAACAAGATTGGAAAAGGTCAGTTTATGTTCCAATCCCAAAGAAGAATGCCAAAGAATGTTCAAACTACCATGCAATTGCGCTTTCACATGTTAGCAAGGTTATACTCAAAATACTAAAAGCTAAGTTTCAGCAGTATGTGAACCAAGAACTACCAGAAGTACAAGCTGGGTTTCAAAGAGACAGCGAAACTAAAAATCAAATTGCCAACAATTACTGGATCATGGAGAAAGCTAGAGAATTCCAGAAATACATCTACTTTTGCTTCATTGACTACACTAAAGCCTTTGTGTGGATCACAACCAAACACGGTAAATTCTAAAAAGAGATGGGAGTACCAGATCACCTTAACTGTCTCCTGAAAAACCTATATGCTGGTCAAGAGTAATAGTTGGAACTGGACATGGAACAATGGATTGGTTCAAAATTGGAAAAGGAGTATGACAAGGCTGTATATTGTCACCCCACTTATTATATAAAAATTACACCATGAGAAATGTCAAACTGGCTGAATCACAAGCAGAATTAAGATTTCTGGGAGAAATATCAACAGATATGCAGATGATACCACTCTCATGGCAGAAAATGAAGAGGAACTAACTCTTGATGATGAAAGAGGAGAGTGCAAAACTTAGCTTGAAATTCAGCATTAAAAAAATGAAGATCACGCCATCCAGCATGCCATTATCCCTACCATTTTATGTCCTTTGTCACTTCCTACCAAATACAAAGGAAAGAAATGGAAGCACTGACAGATTTTATTTCCTTGGGTTCTAAGATCACTGCAGTGACTGCAGCCATGAAATTAAAAGACATTTACTCCTTGGGTGGAAAGCTATGGCAAACCCAGACAGCAGAGTAAAAAGCAGAGACATCACCTTGCTGACAAACATCCACATAGTCAAAGCTATGGTTTTCCTCGAAGTAATGTATGGTTGTGAGAGTTGGACCATAAGGCTGAACACCAAAGAACTGACACCTTCAATAGTGGTGCTGGACTCTTGATCAAAACAGTCAATCCTACAG
>JANHZU010007690.1:183183-195154 GCA_032468055.1 Acrochordus granulatus | reverse complement strand
GCGCGGTCCTTGTTAACCCGGGCGACGACCGAGCCGGTGTGGATTTCTGTAATTTACTTCTCATATTTTTATAGGTGCGAGACACTCTTCGTCTGGCTGCTCTGATGAGACCGGTCCAGGATGGTTGAACCTCTGGCAGAGCTCTTATCTTCTTCAGAGCACAGAAGCTCCCCAACCACAGCAAGGTGGTGCCTCGCTGGAGGAAAGTGGAATAGTACATGGATACAAATACAATCTTCATGTCTAACTTAATCATGCTCGGAATGTCTGAAAGTGATTTTTATGTCTGTTTCAAATAGAAGTTTTTTGGTTATGCACAGGCATCTAATTTTTTCTTCACTTTTGTCCTAAAATGACTAAAGGGGGAGGCTGTGTGCTTGTGCAGTGTTAGGTAATTTCTAAAACGTCTACAACTAATTTCCGCACTAACCTTCCAAATGTATTTTACCAGTTTTACTAATAAGCCTGCTGCTTATGTTTGATGCTCATGGCAGGTCTCCATTTAACACATCTTAAATAACCAGCCCCTTTTCAGTGTTCATGACTCTCTTTCCTTCCTCACTTTTCACCCTCTTTTTCTACCTTTTGTGAATTTTATCATTAAATTATTTCTTCTTTTCCACATCTGAAAAATTCAGAGCAACATTGCAAAGTTGTAGACCTCACCCCATAACACCTCCTTGTCCTTTTAGGAAGCCTTTCTCAGTTATCTCTTTAATTTCCATTGTATTTCTTAATACAACATAATCTTCTGCAAATGAGTTTCTGAATACATTGCAAGGACATTTTTCCACTCAGACTTATCAACAGATTACCTATACTTACACTGTGACTGGCATGTTCATTTTAGCCAGTTCCATTGGACTGACACAATTATATGAGGAAACATTTCCCTTATACTATATGCACTAAAAGTGAAGCATAGTTAGAACTGGAGCCAAAATACTAAAGAAATGCAGAAATCTCTTTCCTGATAGAAAATTGGTAACAGAATGCAGAAGTAAAATTATTTTCAACTGATATTTTATTTTCTTTATGCTGCCTGGAAATTTACCTGCTGCATAGCTTTCCAAACTTCTTCCATAAGAGTATACATAACTTTTTAAAAAAGAAAAAAATGTGCCTTTTTACTTTATTAAATTGCAGGCATAAGTGTTGAAGTCTTCCTGCAGCATCATAAACTCACCAGTTTGTTACCCTGCACTGTTCAGTAGTTAAGTCTCCAGCAGCATTTAATTGTATTTTGATCAAATTCTGCCTCTCTATTGAATGTTCACTGCTTTCACAATTATATTATAAATCTAAAAAGTGTGAATATTTTCAGTACTTTTCTATTAACTGGCACAGTAGTGTTCTTGCAATGTTGGGTAATAATAACTATAAGAATATAACAATAATTAACAGAACTGGTAATAGTTTATGAGAATACTTTCTTAGAGAAAATAATAGCAAAATAAATTTTGGAAACCAAATGAAGGTTTGTGTTGATGTTCTGATTATATTCTGTGGCAATAAACCTCTCATACCTTTCAGAAATGGAATTAATATGTTAAAAACATTCCCTCAGCCAACCTGTTCTCACAATTAAGAAATCTTTTCAGTGCTTGGCTTATAATCAACATTAACAGTCTTGATCACAATCCTTTAAGTCAATTCCTGTGTTTGTACCAATCATTGTTCTATAGCTTAGTTTCTTTTCATGAAAATTGCAGAAATGTAACATAGAGTCCTTTGTGTTGTATAGGTGAAAGGCAAAACTTACTATTTTAAGCACAAAGGTAAAGGTTTCCCTTTTCAGTTGTGTCTGACTCTAGGGGGTGATGCTCATCTCCGTTTCAAAGCTGAAGAGCCAGTGTAACACTTCCATGGTCATGCGGCTGGCAAGACTATACACTGAGGTGCATGGAATGCTGTTATCTTCCCACCAATTTAGGAAGTACCTTTTTATCTACTTGCATTTTGCATGCTTTCAAACTGCTAGGTTGGTAGGAGCTGGAGCAAATAATGGGTCTTGAACTCAGGCAATAAGCTTCCAGCTGACAAGCCTGGTATTTTAAACACTAGGCCACCATGTCCCCATATTAAGTACTATAAAAAAAAGATAAAGTTTTCCCTTGCCTGTCATGACCAAATCTAGGGGGTGGTGCTCATCTCCATGCCATAATTGAAGAGTCAGTGTTGTCCAAAGATACTTCTGTGATCATGTGGCCAGCATGACTACATACCAAGGCACATGGAATGCTGTTACTTTCCCATCGAAAGTAGCACTTCCTTATCTACTTGCATTTTTATATGCTTTCTGTTGTGAGAAAGGATATGCAGGAGGTTGGTGTGACTGAGGAGGATGCTGAAGACAAAGGAAGGTGGAAATGGAAGATTCGCTATGGTGACCCCTTGACAGGAGCAGCCAAAAGAAGAAGAAGAAGATTTTTAGATGCTTTCAAACTGCTAGGTTGTTAAGAGCTGGGGCAGGAACAGGACCTCACCTGTTACTTAGTGACACTTGGGTCTTGAACTCAAGCCACCAACCTTCTGGTTGACAAGCCTAGTGTCTTGGCCACCATGCCTTCTACAAGCACTGTAAAGGTATTCAAATAATTGTAGATAATAATTGTTTTAAAATAACATACTGTAGAAAAACTGGTTTCAGCGAAAAGAATTGTTAACTAAAAATGTCACTTGAAAGCAGCTCAATACTTCTGCTCTTTCTAAGCCCAAAATCAGATGTAACAAACAACTGCATCTGTTTTTGAATTTCAGAAGGCTGTAGTTTTGAGCAGAAAAATGGGGCCAGGAGCCAGAGCAAATTAAATCATTATTTCATGCATTTTTCCCTGTCAAATAATCTCCTATCCCAACAGGTTTTCTCTCTGTGGGAGAAAAATGAAGATAGATCTGTTATTTGTATAAAACTGTTAATCAATCAAACAAAGTGCAGCTGCATTCCACTACAAAATTTTTATTATTTTCATAGTTTATATATTGTGTAGAAACAGCATAGCTTCAGTAATCACTGAATAGTTTCAGTAATTAAAAGACTAATAAGGTCAGAGGATAAGAAAACATTTTCCTCTTATGCTTCAGAAACCTAGGAAATTAGACTATAACATGTTACAATTCATAGTTTGTAAAACTGTAAAGTTTTTTTTTCACTTTTGCACCCTATGATGTATTTGCAACTAAAGGTTCCTGTAATCACATCTTTCAGATCAACCTTGTGTTGGGGAGGGGCATCATCTAGGTAGAAGAATAGTAACAGCAGGTTTCCCAATTATTTAATCAAGATTTATTAGATGAAATTTCCTCTATGTCAAATGATTGGAGAATCATTTGCACCTCAGATTAATCTGACAGGTCAATGTAGAAACAGTGAGTTATAAGTTCATCATAGCATACATGACAAAGTTTGTTAATGTAAAGGGAACATGAATATATATATATGTGCGTGTGTGCGTGTGTGTGTTCAATTTTCAAAGATATATAAAGGGAATATCAAATAAGTATTGGAAATGTAATCACTGTGAAGTTATCTTTTATCATCTTTGGTGAACCTGTAAGGCTGCCAAGAAGTATTGGGATCAGATTTCTTTTTACTCATGTCAGAAGCACCTTTCAAGGCACTTCTGGGTCAAAAGGATTAGCCAGTGACATCGCTGTTGCCTCAGGGACACCTGACTGGGGGCTCCTTTCATGCTATTTTCCCACTGAAGTGGTACCTGTTTATCTACTTGCATGTACATGCTTTTGAATAGCTAGATTGATAGGAGCTGGGGTGAGTAATGGGGGCTCACCCATCCTGCAGTACTTGGGTCTCGAATCTGGACTTGCTGATAATCAAACTCAGTTTCTTTAACCATTGAGCCACTGTGCTCCTACGGGATCAGATATATTTGATTCAGAAAATATTAAAAATGGATGTAAAATTGAAACCTGAAGCTTTTCTCTTAGGTATCATGGATAACCACATTGAAAGAAAACATAGGATTTTGTTTCTAGATACAACAATGGTGGTAAGACTTTTACATGCACAGAGGTGGAAAGATATGCAAATTCCCACAACTGAAGAGTGGATTGTAAATTAATGAAACTGGAAGAGATATCAAAACTAACTACTTTGATGAAAAACAAAAGCTTATCTCCATTTATTTTTACTTGGAGACCACTTTGGACTTCTTGCATGAGAAAGATAAAAATGAAATTTTGATTTTAGCATTTGTTCATTAGATCATGTTTATAGAAATATTATGTATTTTCTTATGTTTATAGAAATATTGTGTACTTTCATTATATTAGACATGTAAAGTATATTTTTATGTTACAATTTAGAGTAAGAAGTTATTTTGTTAGGTAAATGTATTGTGATTGTCTAATTTATATATTTTATATGGTGTTTTTGTGTTTTTCTTTTAATTTGGAATAAGAAGTTACTTTACAGCTGTATCTGTACCAAATAAAGTAATTTTTTTCTTGTCACTTTTTAACTATTTTCGCCTTTTGATCCCTCCCCCCCAATTTCTCCTTTTCTGTTATTTTGTATTTTATCTCTGAAGCTTAATAAAGTTGATTTTAAAAAACAGCAAAAGATGGGTGGTAAGTTCATGAGAAGAAAAGAGAGATACAGTATACATTGAGAAACAAAAAGAGGCTATATTGTACTAAGTTTTAAATAAGAACAGTTGCAGAATGGAAAGGCAATTAACAATAAATTCAGCTAGTTTTCTTTATTGTAAATCTCTTCCTTTTGTAAGTGTGTATGGCAATGAAATACCTTCAAGGGAGAAGACAACAAAGATTTAGCAGGCAGGTAGTGTGGTTGCTAGAAAGATGGCCAATAATCGTCTGGCTTTGATGATCCAATAGTTGCAGCAAAGAATGAGGGCTCGGCCAAAGTCCTATTTCTATCTAAAGGGAAGAGAGACACATTGGGGATTGTTCAGATTCAGAGGCTGAATGGGTTAACAAATCTGAGTCTCAAACAGACCCAAAGAAATTACTCGAAGTGAGTGTGCATAGATGAGGCACCTGAAGAGAGAGAGCATGAGTCAACAGCACAGATCCCGAGTAAGGCAAGATCCCAAGCCCAGAAAGAAAGAAATTGCAAAGGGGAAAGCGAAGAAATCAATTATCTATTTGAAAGGAAGAAACATAGTTCTGCAAATTAGGCAGGCTGGTCATTAGAGCTGTATAAAAGAGATGCTTTTATGACAAGGTCTTTGTGACAAATAATGCCCTAATTTCCTAGGTGTGACTCTGTGTGCTATTGTTGGATTATCTGGAGCCTTGATTGGAAATAGAGTATTCTTGAATCTTCATGATTTAACATGTCTTTCTATGGATTCTTTTGCTAAAGTGAAATACTCCCATGCCTGTTTTCTATGCAAACATTTTGAGTTTGCAGTGTCCTTTGGGTTATTTTGGTGAAATATTTATAACTGTAAAAAATACTATTATTGTATTATACAAAGCTAACTATGCGTACATAACTAACAGAACAGAACAAGGAATAGGAAAAATTGGAGTTAGTGTAACATAGATAGTTAGGCTTTATTATTAGCATTTTAATAAACACAGTATTAGCATTTTAACATGGCATCAATATCTTCTTTTGAGATTTAGTAAACTATGTTTTTCCTTTGAGCCAAAGCCATGTTTTTTTTTGATGTGTCCTTTCAAGAACTTCAATCAAACAAAAGGGCTGTATTTTGAAGTTCTTGAGTTTTGCAAGTGTTAAAAAAACAAACCTGGGTGGGAAAGGAGGAGATGTAATATATTTTAAGAAAATCTGTCTTTTCTTGTTTGATTTGTTGCTTCCTGGTGCATTGCATATATCAAATGTATGAATAATTTGTTTCTGTATCCTATATAAAGACTTATATAGGACTTCTCCCCCCCTTAGTAAAATGGCTTTTACTTTGCCTGAAATATTTGTGGTTCATATTGTTGGGGGAAAGACATTTTTGCAAAGGTACTGGATATTTCTTTGTCAAATTCAGAAATTCTTTTCAGCTACATGCCAACTCAGGTGCTTAATTTTTATGGGCAATATTAGAGCTGAGAAAAGGAGTTTATGATGGGACTACTCACAGAAGAAGCAAATGGTGTTTTGCAGTGTCAGAATTCAGGCTATAAATAGGACTGTTGAAACTGATCCATTTGGATTAATGTGCAGATTGTGAAAGCTCCAACTTAACCACAAACAGGTATATAGTTTATTGCCAATATGTACTTCTGAGATGTTCGATCAATAAACATCTGCTTTGCAATTCATCCAGAATTGCCTGACCCTTTAAATAGGAGCATGGAACATGAAGGGGACAGCAGCTTAAAAATTCCTGTGCCTTTCTCTCTGACCACACAATTCAATATTCACAATGGGAATACACATACAGAACCCAGATGCTATACTGTTATGCTTGAGGCACTGAAGGAGTATGTTATATACTGCTTTGCTTGACATCAACATACCTATTGAATGGAAGATTTCTGATATAATTTTGATTATATAATATTGAGGGATATATTTATCAAAATAAATGAGAAAGCATTGCCATTCTGGGACTTGTCTGCCACTTTTTAAAGTGCCATATTACCAATTGCCAAATTACATCAAATTGGATTGTTCCTATAGAACAATACATTTTCATTTTGCACTGATGCATTCAATTAATTATGCCCACTTAAATTGGATACTTTTGCTATTCTGCAATAATTTTAGCCTGGAATAATCCTTTTGCTTTATTAATAAAATATGATGTCAAAATTAAATGTAACATTTAAAATTCAAATTTGCTTGAATGTTTAAAGCAGCTGCTCAAGTACATTTGTCAACATATTTCATGATAATATAAGAAATGCTGGATTGGTAACTACCCTTCAGAATTCTTTAAGTTTTTTTCCCCAATCAAGAACAATGAAAATCCATTTTTCTCAGTCTAATGTCCTATAATGTGTTATGGCTATATTTTCTAGAAATCCCTGCTAGTCAAAAATCCCAGCTGGGTTTTAGAATAATACCGCTCCAAATAATGAATGAAAACATATGATAGGCAAAATACATTCCACATGGGACCATTTCAGATGTCCAGAATTACATTACATAATAGCCCTCAATGTCTTACATTGTATGAGAATGTTACTTATGTTAACTTTTTATCACTCAAATAAATATTGAATTGTTTAGGACTAGGACAATAATATCCTTTTTTTTAAAAAAGGCAAAACTAATGTGTTAACAATGGATTCCAACACTTATTTAAGGAAGCAATCAGAAAACTTTCTAAATAGTTTATGAGAAAATTTTTCCTTGATCCATAGCTTTTGATAGTATCCATTTAGCAAAAACTTTAAAAAGCTTCACGTACACCATATCCATTTCTTTTATTTAATAATTTATGATAAATATAAGATTTCATTTTATTCTTCTACTAAGTCAATTGTTTTTGGCAACAATACTAAATCGTATGGCAATTTATATCTTTAGCCTTTACCACTATGGAAGCCTCATTTGCTTTTACAATAGTAATGGTAAAACATTCTTAATCTGATAACGCAAAAATCCATTCAATGATATTTATATATTAAGACTATTTCTAAACTACCTAATAGGTTGTGCTCCCTGGACTGTTTACACAACAAGTTACAAGCAAACGATACATTAATTTATATTTGGACTTTTCTGACTGTATTCAGGCAGAGTGAATTGAAGATTGAGAGATGTTTGCATTTAATTAATTAATTAATTAAACATACTTCTATGCTGCTACAATCAAAGGAGATTCTTAGCAGCTTGCATTTCTTTGTCACCTTTCCTTTTCTAATTAAAAAATTATCACACAAATTGGTCTCATGTTATTTGAAGTACTTAAGATTTTTTTACTGCATATTCTTTTGTGTTTTTCTAAGATTGACATTTCCTGAATTTGGAAGGAGGTAGATGTTGAATGGGGACGTGGTGATGTGAACGGTTAAGGCAGTGGGCTGCTGCATAACTGGATAGTCTTGTTATTTTCATAATCCTGAGTTTAGAATATGAAATCTGTCAGTTTGATGGTCTTTAGGCTATGTTTCAAAAGCTTGAATATGTAGGCATGGATGCATGTGCACACATACGTAAATACACACACACACACACAAATCATATTTACAGTTTTGAATATTGTCATGAACTGCAAGAGGAGAAAACATATTGAAACACTAGACGGTTATGGATCAGAAGAGATCTGGGCAAATTCGGTAAATCCGTAATTTTGCCAAATATGGATAATACTGAAAGAAAGGACAGCATTTCAACCCTATTTGCAATTGATCTGTGATTGTAAAAACAGGTGAATTTAGAAATGAATTGTGGAACCACTTGCACAGTTCTACTGAAGACTAACCTCAGACTGAAATAATGCTGCCAAGTGCTTTTGATAAAAAAACTGGACTACTGGCTATTAAATCCATACAATGAAAACAACACTGACTCGAATATTGTATGTATATTAAATCAGGAGATGCTTTGCTAATTTCACACTCAGATCAATTAATCTGACTAATGTGGTAAGAGGGAAATTTGTATTCTTTCAGCATCAATACTGTTGCCTTTTGGATGAGAAATTTATATTTGTGATTGTATTGTTCAAGCTACTTAAAAATTGAAATTTGCATGAAATGAGTACCCTTTATTTCAAATAACATTAATCAAGGATTTGACTGATTTGCAATAGGTGTTCATTTAATTAATCTTTCAATAAGTAGGGCAAATATCTGTGTCTGTCTGCTAATCTTAAACTGATTAGAAGTACTGTTTTTTTTGGCAAAACAAAATCCAGTTCAGCCACTGTGGGGCAGTCAAAGGCAACAAATAATATTTATTCCTAGATAACTTGAGAATACAAAGAGGCAGTATTCATTTACTGACAAATATTAAACTCAAAGTAGTTTTCTGCTAAAATTAAATTTTAATTTCATTTTAAATCAACAACAAAAAGTCACATCATAGACAAGCAGATTTTCCTGTCTGAAGCCACAATCTAAAAAGGAAGCAGGCACAGTTATATCCATTGTTTCAAATTCTATGTTGGACAATAGTCACAATTTTTAGTCACTCTTGCGCTAGATTCAGAATAAAATAAGTCAGTTAATTCCTAAGCCCCACTGAAACCCATGAGAGTGAAATGAGAGAGCTGTAACTTTTCAGACTGATTTTAAGGAGCTCCAGCTGTGACTAACTCAGCTGTGTCTCCAGCTCTAGCTTAATTTCATTATGTAAAAACAAAAGAGTAAAATAACACATTCTTTAGCATGAATTACAACCAAACATAATTTATCAACACTAATTAATACAACCTTATTTTATGGATTACTGGAAAAATCAGAAATAATTGAACTGGCTTCCTGAAGTCATCACAACAGTTGAAACAATAGATGTAACTGTTTATTATACAACTATCTGCATCCTGTTATCCTGCTTAAATAATTCAAGAATAAGATTAATACATTCTTACTTTAAAATAAGAATGTAACGAAAGTTTAAGGTCTATATGTATATTACTTAAGTACATTTCTATTCATGTCACAAATTCTCTTCATTTTTTTTCTTTTTTAAAATTCCTTCATTGCAAATATCTTAGAAGGTTCCTCAGTCTCTAGAATACAGTGGAGGCTAAATATAATGGTTAATTAACAAGGTTTAATATATCTTACAGTAACGTTCTGTGCCAATTTTTTATTTCTTTGTTTATATTCCATTTCTTAAGATTATGCAATGGGAGAAAAAGAAATAGCATTTCTTTGTAGAACCTAGTTACAAGTTATATTTGGTTATACTGATAGTTTGATTTTTAAGTTGATACTTTGATTTCTTTCCAATAATATAGAACATTTTATAGCTCCATTTACTGTAGATTTCAATCAGATAGGATTTTTCCTTACCACTAAAAATAAATTGATATAAACAGCCAATGAATGAAATCTCTTATGAAGAGTGAACCTGGGTAACTGTGACATTTTGCTAAGTAGTAATAAAAATTAGGTCTAAACCAAAAGTGAAATTAATATTTGGGACACCCCAGAACACACAAGAGGACATACCTCTCTCCCCAGTTGTATCATTTCCAGGGACCTCAGCTTGTAACCGTTGCTAAATAACTGACCAAAAAGCTTGGACATTTCACAAAGGAAAGTACATATTTATCCATTCCCCACAACAGTGTCTCCAAAGAATCAAAGTCCTGACAACAGAAAGTACATTTCTATTCATATCATAAAGATGAAATCATGGTTTTATTCAATGTCACAGCACTCTTTACAACCATAGACCCAGAATTAGCAAAAGAATTCATTACAGCTCTACTTCACAGCACACCTAACTTAACCAAATACACCAAGACTGAAATATCCAGAATCATGAACCTAATCAACTTTTGCCTGATTACATAATTTCAGTTTGATGGACACAAATCAAAGGTACATCCATGAGATCACTGCTTTCAGGATTCATAGCAAAGACCATACTGCAATGCCTAGAATTTATAGTATTCCCATACACACAACCCAATCTTTGAATCTGATATGTAGATGACCCCTTTGTCATAATGAAAAAGAACTAGACAAAACACTTGCAATTATCAACATCTTCAAAGGAATAAAATTCACAAGGGAAGAAGGAAATAACATTTACTACCTTTCCTAGACATCCTTATCAACAAAAGCAATGATGGCAAATTAGAAACACAAGTCTACTCTAAAACTACCCACATCAACAAACTCCCATAAAAGAAGCTTAAGAACATTATTAGATGAGCAGAAACACATAGTAGCAATCCTGAAAATCAGGAAAAGGAAACAGATCATCCATACAACATCTTCCAATGTTCAATGTACACAATCCAAATGGATCCCCATGCAACTTTATCAGAAAATGTCTGACCACTCAACTCACTGCAACACAATCAACACAAGCTATGAAAAGGATAACACTGCCATACATCAAAAACATCTCAGAAACCACCAACAGACTATTACAACTTCATGGCATCACTGCAGCTCACAAACCAGCTAAAGTCATCCAAAATATCCTAAGTAAAAAGATCCAGTAGCCCCAGAAGAAAAAAATAGGAATCATCCGCAACATACAGTGTAAGGATTGAAATAAACATTATGTTGGACAAACAGGCAGAAGACTAACAGAACACATCCAGGAACACCAACTAGCAATCAAAAGACGTGATAAAAACTCCTTAATTTTACAACAGTTGGACAAACTTAACCATAGTTTCAACTTGGAAACTATGAGCATCCTAGATCAAGCCAAGTAAAAAAACACAAGAGAATTCCTGGAAAGCTGGCACTCTGACAAATCAGCCATAAACAGGCACATTGAGATAAACAACTTCTAAATACCATTCAAAAGACACAATTCAAAGAAAACAGAAAGATCAAAATACCTCCTCACCAGAACTCAACACATAGTTAAGCAGAGATAATCATGAAGATTAACACTTGGCCAATAATCAAGAAGCAAACAATATCCAAATCAAGGAAATAGCAACTCAGACAAATAAGCTGACAGTAAACAACAGCCGAATTTATTTATTTATTTTATTTATTTATTAAATTTATATGCCGCCGAAATCCGAAGACTCTCGGCAGCTAACAACAGTAAAAAAAAACCAATATATTAAAAACAATTAAAATAGAACTTAAAAAAAATTAAAACAAAATAAAAACCCGGTAAACTAGAGAGGTAGGCAAAAGATTTAGAATATAAAAAGGGGGGTGAGGATGGCTAGGGATCGATTAGCCACCTCCATGCAAATAATGAGCCCCCCCTGGAGGCCCATGCCATCTCACAGAGCCAGATCTTAAGGCCCTTCCAGAAGGCCATCAGGGTGGGGGCAGCCCTCAGCTCAAGGGGCAAGATGTTCCATAGGGCAGGAGCCACAGCAGAGAAGGCTTTTCTCCTAGACCCCGCCAGCCGAAATTCCTT
>JANHZU010007690.1:147598-159813 GCA_032468055.1 Acrochordus granulatus | reverse complement strand
CTCTTCGTCTGGCTCCTCTGATGAGACCTGTCCAGTATGGTTGAACCTCTGGCAGAGCTCTCATCTTCTTTAGAGCATACAAGCCCCCCAACCACAGCAAGGTGGTGCCTCATTGGGGGGGGGATATTTATTTAGGAAAACTAAAAACAAAAATGTTTTACCTGAACTCATGGTGTTAGAAATCATTAATGAAAAAACTGTTTTTAGGCCAGTAGAACAATTGCCGATCCTGAAATAGCTTGAAAGGAGCTCTGAAATAACTGGAAAGTGAATTTATCCAGAGTTGTTTGAAGCGTTCTTTGGGATAGGATGGTTTTGCTTTTAAATTATATATTTTCCTTAGAAGGATGATTTCTAGATTCCATAGGTTCATTCAGACTTCCAGATTAGCTAGGCTATTAAAAGAAATGTCAATCAATACTCCACTCAGTTCAATGCTAAAGAATGAACTCTTTCCAGAACATTTTTATTTCCTCTATAGGGTTAAGAAGTATCTCATTTTGATCAGCATGCAATGTTTGTGGCTCTGAGATCAAATGTAACTCACCTGTCATTTATGGAGGCTATTTGCTTCAAAAAGACAAAATAAAAACAGTAAAAACGAAAGAAGAAAAAAAAATCCGTCCTTGTTTTCCCCCTGAATGGGACCAGAAAGTCTCTTGTTTGGGTGATTATAATCCATAGATGGTTATCTGCATCTTGCTAGATGGTTATTAATACATGGTGATATATAATATAAGATAATCCAGGGTTTGGGTGATTAGGAACAGTACAGAAACCTGTGTGGCTTTGATTGATATGGATGCTGAGGATTTCTGAGAATGTGTACTGATGGTGTACTGCAGTTAATACTTTCGAGCATCATTTAGAGCACAGCAAGATGCCATGTTTTTGTTCCATTATGGGCTAAAAGCTGAAACAAAAGCATCTGTTTTTCTATTGTATGTTGCTGGTTATTTGGAAAAATGAAACATCATTAGTTCTCAGTATTTTAAAAGGCTCTTTAGGATAAAAAGAAAATAGATAAGGATAATCCTTATGAAATGTGTAAAAAACCAAAGCACTCTAGTTCTAATAATTAAAAAGTAAAACAATTTTACTCAGTATCAGTTCCAGGGCTGTCTTCCTATACAACCAATCTAAACAACCCAATCTAGTACTAAAATTTTTCTATATATATTTATAAGTCCACGATTTCTGTTTTTTTCATATTATTTGGTTAATAAATATTTTGGAAAAAATATGCCACATCTAAAATGAGCAAGCAATAATTAGATATTAATATATAGGTAGTCCTTGACTTACAACCATTTGTTTAGTAACCATTCAAAGTTATAAAAAGTGTACAACCAGTCCTTGCATTTATGACTGTCATCGCATCCCTCCAGTCACGTGATAAAAATTCAGGCACTTGGCAACTGGCATGTATTTATAACAGTGGCAGTGTCATGGGATCATGTGATCACCATTTGTGACCAGTTGGCTTCCCACAAGCAATGTGGAAATCTGGATTTGATTAACAACTGCAGGATTCACTTAACAAGTGCAACAATTCACTTGACAACCATGCTAAAAAAGATTGTAAAATTGGGTGCAACTCAGTTAACAATGGCCTTGCTTAGCAATGGAAATTCTGGTCATAAGTAGAAAATCTCTGAATTAACTGTCTTAAATAAACTGTGATTATTTTAAACAAAATAATCTGTGATTATTTTAACATAATCACAGATTTTAGATGTTGCATTCTAAAACATTTTATAAAGAAATTATTCATGATATTTACATGATTAAAGGAGTTTCATGAGAAACACTTTTGATTACTCTTTTAAAAATGTTTATGAGTTGCATTGTTAACTTTATAAGATGCTAATAAGAAAACCTTTTTCTTGTCATCATTTTAAATTGTGCTGGAGATTTATTGCATTATATATTTAAGATAATTCTAAAAGCATTTTAATTTTATGATAAAAATTTAAACTATATCTAGTGCTTTTGATATATTGGAGTTGTTGAACTCTGGATTGGAGTTGTTGAACTCTGTAACAGTTCTTCATCACACTGGAACTTAGGAGTTGGCCAAGCAATTTCTTGTTCTGAGAGATAATTTCTTCCCTTAGCTGAAGTATTCAAAAGACATTTGAATACTGGCAGAAATACTGACCCAAAAAGAAATTCTTTTTGTCTGTGCCAGGAAAAACTTGCCCTGTCAAATGTGAAATAGGTCAAAGTTTGTTGAAAATTTAGACAAGATTGGCGGGGAAGACTTTTCCCATATGATCCACCCTCAGTTTGTAAATGGCTACTGCCTGGTTAGATATTCCAGGTTCCAAATGCCCTAGTTGGATGTTGGTGTCATAAAGTATCTGGCAGAGCAAACAACAATAATTCAGTTACTTTCTCTTCCATTCAAATTATGGCAATGGCAGCACTTCATTTAAAAGAGGAAACAAACAATTAGTGACATTCCATTTTGAGAAAGATGGCACTATTGTCCCAGAGCCTGGTCAGATACTGGCATGATGACAGAGTAGCTCTCACTTAGCTGCTACATGGGATGAGAGTTCACCTGATATGACAGGATAACATATATATTCTGATTTTTAGAGTAATTTGGCAACGGAAGTTATGCTTGTTCTGCTGCCTTTCTCAATCTTCTTTTCAGGGGATCTATGTATGGCTCACATTAGGACCAAGCCTATTGGAAAATATCATCTGAATTTAAAAATAGCCTATACATTGGATCTGTGATTTGAGTAGCCATCGCAATTACATTACATAGCCCATGAATTTTTGGTTCTTTATGCTGTAATAATAGAGTACAAAATGCTCATGGGAAGATTTATTCTTGGTTTCTATACAAAGCTAAAAACAGCCCAAAGCATTCAAGAGAGTTAATGTTAACATGATCTAATGGTTGAAGCAGACAAAGACCTTGATTTTCATGCCAAAGATTCGTAAACAAGGAACAGATGGTAGAAAGCTTCAAGTCTGAGAAAAGAGCATCCAAATGTCCACTGGCTCAAATAGGCAGGAGGAAGAAACCCATAATTTGAATCTTGGACTGATTAAAATCTTATACATATAAACATACATAATACACGCACACACAGAAATATATGTATGGCTTCCTAAAGTTCTGCAATGGAACATTTATCTAACAGTTTTGTGTCTGCTCTGGAATTTAGAACTGAGAGAGAATAAGACTTTTATCACAGTGCCTGGCAGGAAATTCTGAGACATGCTAGCATTGTTGTTTATTATTTTCTACACATTTATTTCTTTCATGTTACAATCTTCTGGGCAGGTTGTAAAAGTTCAACTGAAAGGTTAGGTGAATTTGCACACTATGTACAATAAGGCCTCTATTGTACTCTTATCTTTTCAAAATTATATACTCTCTCCATTCCTAACTGAATGGAGTTTACTTACTCCTTTTCTGACAGTATTTATTAATTAGTAGTATTTAGAGTTATTAATCAAAGTATGATTGTCTTTAAAATCAGAAATCATAACTGGATAACATGGTTTTAAATTATCTAAAAGAATCTACAAGCTTCGAGTTCTCTAGTATTATTAATTAGGGCAATTATTACATGTAGTGTTATAACTTTTGTCAAAGAAGACATGGCAGCTGTTTTAGAATCCACATTCACATCCACCCCAGATAAGGGGTCCAAGTCAAGACTTCAATTTTTTTTTAAATAATGGCCAGCATCTGCCACAGACACAGTATGAACAGAGCAGCCAACAACCTCAAAATAGTCTGGAGGGAGTCACTAAATGACAGCAAAGTAATACAGAATCCTGTTTGTCTGGATTTTTGCAATCCACTTCTGGTATTGACACAATCTGCTGTCACTGCCACTCTCAAAACCTTACCTGAACTACTGCTTTTCCTTCCTGAAAGTGGCTTGTGTGAACAAGGCTCCAGCACGAGAAACAGTTTGTTTCTTCAAATATAGCTGCTAGCTCTTTAACTGATGACTGATGTTGGGTTGGGATCCCTACCTGAGAGGTTTGCCTTGGGTCCTGAGCATTCCTGCTTATGACCCTGAAAACATGAGATAGGAAGAAGCAAGAATGTCCAAATTTTAAATTAAAGGAACAGCTATTTCTTTTGCTCATGGAGATTATGTATACCAACACTATTCAACATTGGTTCTGCATTTACAACACAATTCCCATATTAGGACAGATTCTTACCTATGTTCATATTTAAATACTTTATATCTTAAAAATTGTCCATGGACCAATTTAGCTATGATTTTCTCCCAAATTTATTTAAGGACAAAGCAAGGATATCAACCCGCCCCTCTACTATTTGTAATAGCTCTGGAAGTTTTGGCCAACAAGTTCTAACAACCAAGCAAGCAAGCAAACAAACAAAAACAGATAATTGGGATCAAAATTGAAGGAAAAGAACACAAAATGAAACATTATGCATATATAGTATTAATAATCATCCAACCACAAAGCTCCATATGGAAAGTACTTAAAGATTTTGGTTGCTTTTTCAGATACAAATCAATGAAAAGAAAACAAAGATAATAGCAAGGCATTTCACTTTTGAGGAAAAAAATTCTGTGTAAACATAGATTGCATATGAGATAAGATCCAGTTAAATATTTAGGACTTTATTTGACAGGATGCAATACATATTTTGAAACAATTACAATAAAAAATAAACAAAGGTAGAATAGCTAAAACTTTCCCAGCTAGGACCCATGGTCTTCTCGCATGAAAACATTGATAATTTGTCCATAAAGTGTTGAAAAATTTTCCTTTTTTTGCCATTTGGTACACAAAATCAACAATTATAAATTTAACCCCTTGCATCTCTACTTATATTGCAATATATTTTCCTAGTACAACCAATGGTAAAAGCTGTAGTTTCAATTGTGGTTTAATATGCAATGCAATTCTATTAGATTTTTTCAAACCTGTTGATAGAAATTCTTCACCTATAAATGTTTTACATCTGTAGTCCTTATATGCATTTCTTACAGATAAATTACATTGCAGTTCAACTTTTTCAAATAATGAAAAATCCTTTTTCTCTTTGAAGAACTTTAGCTATTTGTATTCTGGATTATTTTTTTATAATCTATAATTGGGAAAATAATCAGTCAAAATCTTTAGCAGTAGCATCCTTTTCCACAATCTGTTCAGTATCCTGTTGCTGTCCATATATACTTTTTTCTTCCACATCCATTGAATCTTGGTCCAATTCTGCCCCATCTTTTTTTGATAAAATCTTTGTCCTTTTGAATAGAGTTAAGACTAAATCTCTGTTGTTGATAGGTAAATATCATGGTCTCTAATTTATCCCAACAAGCAGGATTTTGTTCCTGCTTCAATGCATATGTTAATACAGAGTATTCTTTTCTTTTTTGTAGAATCCTGATGGAAATTTCTTTCAAAAAAGTTATATCAGTATTTTTTTTAGTCTTGATTAAAATGACTCCGTAGCACTTGAGGCTACAGAGACAACTTGGGTTGTCTTTCTCAAAAACTGCTCAGAATTCTTGGAGTCTTTATCCTTGATACATAAGTTTATGCAAAATTTATGCAAAAGACTTTGCTCAGATTCTGCTGTGTCCATTTTTCCTCCCAATCTAATTATTGTGATCAATCCTGGATTACAATTTACTTTAAATCTTCTCCAGTCTGTTCTGAAATAGACTTAAATCTTAAGCAGAATTATTTTTCTCTAAGCTCAGGTAATGCTGTATTGCTAGTCTCTTTTCTAATTCCACCTCTCTAGCATCCATTCTGTTTTCCAAAGCTAAAAAGAAAAAGTAAGTGGCCTACTGTCCATCAAAACTAGCTGGAGAAAAAAAATGACTTGCAGCTGAGATTACTTCTGGAAGTAAGAAGAAGAAAAAAGAAACTTCTCAGCATACATTGTTTATAGCTCCTCTCCAAATGGCATAAAGCTAGGCAGAAAAGCAATGAACCACACAAAAATTCCAAACTTCAGTTCCACAGGTGCAGATTTTTCAGAAAGTAAGTTTTAAACATACATTAATAAATCCTTTTGCTCTTTGAAAGTCAAAACATCCCACATTCCAAACAGATTTTTTGCTGTACAAATCAACTCAACATCAAAGTCAGACTTTCAAATTTTTGCCAAAGAAGTCTTGAAAAACTCAAAAGGAAATATTCATCCATCTGTGGAGAAAGTTTTTCCCAACTGAACATTTTTAAAAAATTGCTCTAAAAATGGAAGATTTATTTTAGTATCTGCTACATCTGGGAACCCTGCCTTCTGGTGCTCAATTCACCAGGGGCCACAAAATCACCACTTCATGATTCTCTTCCAGAGGACAAATGGATCAATTTCTAAGCTTCTCCTTGTATCTGGAATGCTCTTCAGGCTTAGGATTCCTCCTCAGCCCCAATCAGCTGAACGGGTGATTTCTAATCAGCATGGAGGTACTCAAGCCACCATTTCCTCCCCACTGGAAATATCTATGTTAACCATGAGAGACTAAATCAAATTATGTGAAGAAGAAAAAAATTGAATTTTTAAACAAAACAGGGAAATGATTGGTTTATAAACTGAGGAAGGAAAAAGAAAAGAAAATGATACTGAAGATTTAGGAAGGTGACATTGTATTAATATATAATGTGAGTATTCAGAAATCTTTCCAAGATTTTATTCAGATTTATATAAAAAATAGGAAATCTCCCTGGAAAAGATGAATATCTAGAAAAAAAGAATTTACCAAAAACTTGCACAGAAACAAAATATGAATGGCCTTATAAAAATATTATTAAGCTATAAAAAATTAAAATAGGGAAAGCATTAGTTCTGATGGGCTATCAAGTTCTTATTATAAGTCTGTTGAAGATTAACTTTTACAACCACTTAAAAAAGTGATGAAATCTAGTTTACAAGGATCTGCTGGGCCAGAATCTTGGAAAGAAGTCAATGTTCTCTATTTCCAAAGGAAGGACAAGAATTGACTTCAGCCAGGAATTATAACCCAATTTCATTGTTGAATAATGATTATAAAGTATTTACCACAATATTGGATGATAGATTAAAGAAGATTTTGTAGGATTTCATTAAGATAATCAGTGTGGATTTTTACCGAAAAGACAATTGAGAGACTATGTGAAAATTGTTTTGGATATAATAGAGTACATGCAACAGCATAATGAGAAGCAGATACTATTGATTTTCTTTGATGCAGAAAAGACTTTTGACAATTTGAATTGGTTTTTTATGTTCAAAGTTTTGGAAGACATGGACTTTGGGGAGAATTTTATTCAAGGATTAAATTGATATACACTTTACAAAAGGCACATATTATTGTCAACAGTGATTAACTCATTCTTGTGAAATCTAAAAGGGAACAAGACAAAGATGTCATCTGTCACCTTTATGTTTTAGTTTTCAAACTTCTGAACAGAGATATTGGATAGGATAAGGAAAATAATGGGTTTTAAAATATGAAACAGACACAAACTGATAGCTTTTCCTACTGACTTAGTTTTGATTCTTCAGAAACCCCAGAATGGTACAGAACACTTAGTGAGGAAACTAACTTTGGTATATTAGCTGGACCTTGGTATATTAGCTGGATTTAAAATAAATCAGAAAAAACAAAGATTATGGTTAAAAATTTGAGTGTTCAAGATTAAGAGATTTTGATGGAAAAGATGGGTTTCAAAATTGGAAAGGTTAAATACCCCCAGTGTAACTTGGGGGTTACACTGACTAATATGCATTGTAAGTTGTTTCAGAATAACTATGTCAAGGTATTAATGGATAAAAGGATTTACTGAGGTGGAATAAACTTCACTTGTCATTGCTGGATAGAATTTCAGTGATTAAGATGAATAATACTTAAGATGTTTGAGATAGTACTGATATTGAAAGTTCAGAATAGATATAAAGTAAAACTGACTCCCAAAATTCCTTTTATTTTTGTCACCCAATGTTTTTACAAGAGAAATAAACCTGGTTGATTCATGCTGATTTATTGACCTTCTCTGAAGGAGAAACTAAATTAAAAGCCAGAGAACTGGAAAAGGAAGGTCATATTTATCAATTGTTTGCCAATGCTCAGAAAGAGAAACTAGATAAGAAAAAAAATGTTTTTATCAATGAGAAAACTGATTTTGGGTTAGATTTATATATTGATGAACATTTGATTGCTAAGATGTATAAATTATTGTTGAAAATTGATAAGAAGGATGGATGTGTTAAAGATTGTATGATCAAATAGAGAAGAAATTTGATCAATGGGAGATGCTTGATTAATAGGAAAATATGTGGAGTAAAGAACAGACATTTACACTGAATTATTAGTTGAAAAAGATTTTTGTAAGATGATGTACCATTGGCATTTAACATCTAATAAATTGCTGAAGATGTATAAGGGTGTGTCAAATATATGTTGGAAATGTAAAGAATCTGAAGATACTTTTTATCACCTCTGACTGACATGTAAGAAAGTTAGAAACTTTGGAATCAGACATGTATTCTAATTCAGAGAATTATTAAACTAAATGTACAACTGAAGCTAGAGGCTTTTCTTGTAGTTTTGATGGACAAATAGCTTGAAAAAAATGGAACTTTGTTCTTATCAGTAATAATAGCAGCAAGCCTTCTCCATACACAGAGATGGAAGGATTCACATCTACCCATAGTGGAAGAAAAGAGGGTAAAATTCATAAAACTGGCAAAACTGAATTTTGATTAAAGAAAATACTCTTTTTAGCTTTGTTTCTACCTTTAGATTTTGTTTCTACTTGGATTTATCTTTATGTTTGAAACTGAAAGAAATAAAATTTTAATTTTGGGTTTTGATGTTTAGTTTTGTTATGGTTTATTCTAGTTCAAATGGTCATTGATTTTTAGATTTTTATATGTACTGAAGTTACTTTTTTCTAAAGCTTTTTTCTTTTTTATCTGATCTCCCCAATTTTGCTTTTTCCCAACTCTTCCCTATTTTTTAAAAAATCTTTGCTTTTTTATATTTTATACTTTTATAAAATATAAAATATTTTAATATTTTATACTTTTCTGGAATTCAATAAAGTTTTGGAAAAAATATGGGACTGGGAGATTAAATTGAATAATATGTAGCAATGGTTCCCTTAAATAAAACATTAGCAAGACAAGCTAAGATGCTTAGAATATAGTTTTGAAGAAACAGAAAAATTGTTTAAAGTAATGATCTTATTATCCAAACCAAAATCAAATAAGAAGTCAAAAACAAAACCCAACAAATTCCCCACAAACATTTCAATGTATATTTAGTTTATACAATTTTCAACAAGAAATAACATTTTAGAAATGACTTCATTATATTTATGTTATTGGAAATGCTGTTAAAATAATGCTTTATTTAAATATATGGTTTCCATTATGCTTAGATGGATTTAATTTATTAACTTTTAGACTTAATATTTTCAGTTCTGAGCAAAGAAAATAGATACAACATATGGACATACATTCTGCATCAGAAAGATAAACAGATGGCTCCAATTATTTGGTGGTTTGCAGAATTGATTAATATAGATCAGCTATGGATGACTGTAATGAATCATAGCTTCAGTTTCCTGATATTTGCAAATATAAGTCTCGTATGCTTTTGTTTCTTTTCTCAGCTTTTTTCTTCTTTTATAATTTTGTATGTTCTTTTTCTTTGCGTTTAGTTAATAAAAGCTCTTTTAAAAAATAAAATAAGGAAAGGAAGTGAATAAAAACAAGGAGTGAGAAATGTACAGTTTTGTTGCAAAGGTTGTACATGTTGGGGAAAAAAGAAAAAGGGACAGAGAAAGAAAGAGAGGGGGGGCTCTATTTTTTAAGTATCTTCTGTAACTGACAAATAAAACAAGGCTATTAACTTTTCAGCATCATGTCAGCCTCTTCGTTCAATTCAAGATAGAGAAACTAACAAAGATGGATGTAGAGTATTCACTTTATGGCTTCATTTCATGGAAGTCTCTTTTTCCCCCCCTCAATGTTCTTTAACACAGGCTTCTACTAAAGTGCCTAACCTCTAGCTGTCAGAAAGATGAGGTTAATGGTGATGCTACACTGGGAATTATTGAAGAGCTCTTTCATTGTGCAGCCATATATCCTTTCTTCTCCATAGAAAATAATTTTTCACTTTTCCTTCTCAAGCTTTCTTGGATTTGTCTTTAGGCAATCACATCTGGTAAAAAGTATTCTTACTTTTCTTTCCAGAATTGAATGTTTTTAACATGAAATAGTTTGTGATATCATGCTTTAATATACTTCTCCACAACACAAAGAGGGCTTTGCACTTTACTATATCTGCAACATAGCTTCCTTAGTTTTGTATTTTGATAAAAAAAGCTTGATGACACAATTTATAACAAAGAGAAAAATATTAATTTGCCGTAGTTTGACACAAAACAATAAAAACCCTAGTAGGATAAAATTATACATATTTTAGATGCTTAAATATCTCTTCTGCTAAATATTGAAAATTAGAGCATGTACCAATTGCAGAAAAATGAAGAAAAGGAAATTGCCCTATTTATACACTGTAAATTATAATCTGCATTCTTAGTTTCGTTTAGCATCTTGTGTAAACCTTACAATTGTGACTCATGCAAATAAACCATGCATGAAACCATTTTGAGACCGTATGTTCCCAGATGTTCAAGCAGACTCTTTGTCCCTGATTCTCCCTGAAAGTATCAGGACTATGCCCTACCAATCACCAATATATAATTTTTTGATGCACCTAATCTTAATAGACTAATAGAGGCAGATGGTTTGTTATTTTCAAATATTCACTAGACCAGAGAGTACATCACCCATGTCACTTTGTGTCATTTGTATAATGTCATCATTATACAAATGCCACATAACCTCATTTGAATTAATATATGTCATTTGCATAATGTAATCATTATGCAAATGAAATTAATTAGAATAGAGTAGTCCATTCCATGCAAAGCACAGTTACTGGTGTAGTGATGAATATGTAACTTTTGCAACTATGGTGTTGGCTCAATTCTACTTTGTCTCCACATTTTCATTTTGTTTTTGTTAACTTTTCTACTCTTTACACAGTTCTCCTACTTCAGCTTAAGCTTTAGACAAACTGAATTCAATTTCTTAGGCAAATTGAAATTCAAGCCCAGAGGCCATAACCATTATTTGTAGGATCAAATAATGGTCAGTCAAAACTGATGTCCTTATGCAATAGAAAGTGAATGACAGGCACAAGTCTACTTAGGAAACAAACAAACGAAAGCAGGAAGCCTTCCATACCCTTTCCAAAACATTTTTATGTTCAGAAATTCTCGTGACATTAAAGAAAAACAAGATATTAAAAAGTATCACCTTTCCAAAATAAGATTGTGCATATTCACACTTTCTCTTTCCATAAAATAGATCTTGATTAAAAGGATGGCAGATGTTTAATTTTTTTTATCTGTGGCAAATATCTCATAGGTGGGACTTCTTTGAAGCCTCCTTTGGTAATTGAAAGGAATTTGGAGAATCTTTTTAGGATCATTAACTTTTTGGCAATTCTTTCATACAGATCAAGAATAAAACCCATTAATCCAACACAGGCACATAGCCCAATCAAACTTTTTATCTCTTTCTGACTCTTTTTTTTCTTATCATGAACAGAAGTCTTTTAGCTAGTTTATCCCCCATTTTTCTAAAATGTAATTACCTGGCCAATAGTAATACTTTTGCCAGAGAGCAGCAAATAAAAAAGTAAATGCTACTTCTCCATTTTGTTCTGCTCAGATATGCCCTCTTTTTCTCCATCTTCATCCATATCTGAAGCTGATTAAGAGAATTATAGAAAAACAGTCAATCCAGTCCCATGTTTTCTGTCTTGCTTGCTAGTTTTTTTCCTCATCCCAGAGAAAACTCTCCTTGTGTCTTCTGAAACCAAACCCCTTTGCCAGAGTAGATCTGAGCCTTGCCACTGTGAGTCTCAAGGAGATAAAGGTCTATTAGTGTCTTGCATTGAGTTTGACTGAACTAGAAGTTAATGGACCTTACAGAAACTGAACCAACCCACTCCAGTATTTTACTTTTTTAAAGCTCTGAAAGCATTGCCTTCCTTTTGGGTGGTAGGAAGCCTGCAAAATTTTTCCTTTTGTGTGACAGCAAGGAACACTTTGTATTTGTTGTTGTTCAGTCGCGCAGTCGTGTCCGACTCTTCGCGACCCCATGGACTACATTACGCCAGGCCTCCCTG
>JANHZU010007690.1:103675-117230 GCA_032468055.1 Acrochordus granulatus | reverse complement strand
AAGCTGGGAAATTTAAATCCGCATTAAAGACACCAGCAAATCAATTCTATGCTATTATGAATAAAAACCCTGCATTGGTACCTTAATATCGTAACAGCTAAATTTGTTAACAGTTTGTACAAATATAATAGGCAAAACAACAATAACAACTGTACAGGTTTTTTCAGAGGGCAGACACTATTATGAGATTTTCCACAATGTCCAAAGCACCCAAATATGGATTAAAAATGATTTTCTTTAAAAATATATTAAATCTTTAACTTTTTTTTTTCAATATTCTTGGTCTGTGTGTGCCATCTAGTGGTTTCACAGATGGTGTAGTCTGCGGCAGTCCAACTGTCAAATGTATTACCTACATACAGTACTGTGCAAAAGCCTTAGGCCATCATTAGATTTGTTGTTTTAGCAATAGTATAACGACCATATAATTGCCCCAGTCTCTTTATTACAATACAACCAGAAAATACAGGACACTTGTACACAGTATTCAAAAACAGATAAAAACAGAAAAAACAGCTTCCTTGGGCTAAAATGGTAAGTATTTAGTACTGACTATTTAATACTGACTTTTCCCTGAAGAAGCCATTTTGTTCTGAAAATTGTGTTTGTTTAAATTTTTCTATACATATTTCCTGTATTTTCTGTTTGAATCTTAATACAGAGACTGAAAAATAAGTGCGGATGGTCATTAAAACTTTGCTAAAACAAAGCAAGTGGTAGCCTAAGACTTTTGCACAGTACCATATGTGGCAGCTTAACTGGCAAATTATGACTCTGGATAGCTAATTTAGGATTAAAATAAGAACATGTAAAGTAAGGTAAAAATAACATAAAAGGAAATATAAATTGTTTTCTACCTTATTGAGATGCATTAAAAGGGAGTAAGAGCTGTAGGATTCTGGGGGAGGGGAACTAAAAATAAAGATAGCACCAGACTCCCACTAAAGGCAAAGCAACATAGTTTTAATTGTACTTCTCCTCTCAAAGGACTATGAGAGGTTGATTCTCCAAAGGAAGACCATTCTCTTTGAAGTACGGAGGAGACAGCCCCTGGAACTAATACCAGCTGCTATGTATTTTAATTTTTGTAATAGTTTTTACTTTATTTTAATTCTGTTCCAGCTGGAGTCACTTGTTGAGATGGGCAACCAAATAAATTATGAATGGCGAACAAATGAGCAAGATATTTTCTCTCTTAATGGGATCAGGACACAAAGACTGTTTTGCTCAGTAGATTTCCAAGGTGTCAGGAAATCCAATTTTCAGAATTTGTGGGCTCCCTTCTAGAAGACAGAAATTACACAGATGCTCATTTCCATTCTTAATGGAGGAGAGGAGAAGAAATGTTACCTGTGTTCATTGGAAGCACTTTGTTGTATTTGAACATTTTTGTGATATATTCTTCATATTCACCAAGCACATCATTATAAAATGCCCTCGAAGTAAGGGTAAGTTTCTCACACTGGGATTTCAAAACAGCTACAATCTTTGGGTGACAGTGACCTTGATTGACAGCACTGTAAGCACTTAAGAAATCAAAATATTTTTTGCCTTCAACATCCCACACATAAATACCTGCAAACGAATCAAAACAAGGAAAATTTAGTTATTTCAAGATGATATACCTGCACAAAAAAAATTAAGTGGCTATCATTTGAAGAAATAGGTGCAAGGTGATAAAATACACTACTGCCGGAAGTTGAAATTCTGGGTTACCTGGAAATCCCACTGAACTAAATGAGACTTATTTTTGAGTAGTTGTGCACCGTCATTTATTCATTTTTATATTATCTGATAAAAATATACAATCAAGGTATAAGTCTCTTTTCAGCACAAATACGCTTTATAAATCAAATTATTTCATTTTAGCAAAGCCTAACCAGAATGAGAATAATACAGAGTTCATCTCTTTCTGTTTCCTGGCAGGTTTGAATACAAAAAGTAAAGGCTTATCTTTTATAGCCTGTGTTGCATTTACAGAAAAGAGAACTCAGTAAGTAGATTCTGACAATACAATATAAATGAAGCTATACTGTGACAAACATTCTATTAATATTTAGACCACACTGAAGTCTGAAAGTTCAAGCAGATAAATTAAATATCAAATCATCCTCTTCTTGGGTGTGTATATTTTTGCTAAGAAAAATCTTCACAGTTGAGTGAATTGCTAGGTTTCTTCCTTTCTTAGCGCTAATCAGGGCTTACTTTGTGATGCATTTCTGTAGCAGAAGTTCTAGAGAACTCTCCTCTATTATTTCCCTCACACCCCAGAACTGGCTTGTTGTTGTTCAGTCCCTAAGTCATGTCTAACTCTTCATGGCACCATGGACCACAGTGTGCCAGTCCTCCCTGTCCTGCACTACCTTCCCAGAGTCTGCTCAAATCCATGCCCACCATACCAACAATGCTATCTAACCATCTCATCCTCTGCTGTCTCTTCTCCTTTTGCTTTTAATCTTTCCTAGCATCACGGTCTTCTCTAATGAGCCCTCTCTTCACATTAGGTGGCCAAAGTATTTGAGCTTTAGTTTTAGTATCTGTCCCTCCAATGAACAGTCAGGATTGATTTCCTGAAGGACTGATTGGTTTGATCTCCTTGCAGTCCAAGGGACTCTCAAGAGCCTTCTCCAGCACCACAATTAGAAGACATTAATTTTTGGGCGCTCAGCCTTCCTTATGGTCCAGCTCTCACAGTCATACATTACTACTGGGAAAACCATAGCTTCGACTATACAGGCTTTTGTCAGCAAGATAATGTCTCTGCTTTTTAATATAGTGCCTAGGTTTGCCATAGCTTTCCTCCCAAGGAGAAAGCAACTTTTGATTTCATGGCTGCAGTCATCCTCTGCAGTGATCTTGGAGCCCATGAAGGTAAAATCTATCATGCCAAAAGAGATGAGAAGAAGAGCTGTATAGAGACTAGAAGCTCCTCATTCCTGGTCTTTGATAATCTGGCAGTGACAATCCTGGATAGCATTCTATACTAGTTTTAGCGAAGAGAGAGTATCATTGATTGATACAGACATGAGGCTCAAAAATCTATCCCAAAGACATTGCAACAAAGTTTAAAAAACAGGCATCTGGACTGGATTTTTCTCAAGTAGAAGACGTTTCACCTTTTATCCAAAAGGCTTTCTCAATTCTGGAATTCTGGAACTCTCTACTTGAGAAAAAATCCAGTCCAGATGCCTGTTTTTAAAACTTTGTTGTGTTACTCATCTCTACTTTTTAGAATAATTTTTCCCAATGTTATAAATGCACACAACATGCTGAAATGTTTCTCTTGATATTTTTAAAGTGCCTTGATAAACAGATTTAAATCTTGAGATTCTATACTTATTTTGTTACAGTAGCGAATAAGTTGAATAAAAAGTTCAATTTTTAAAAATAAGCTGTTGTTCTAAAAACCTTATTCATTCTACATAAAACTGCTGATTTTACCATTATAATCACAGAACTTTTCTACAAGGAATGCCTGACTTTTGGAAATTCACGTGCTAACATGTTAATATGTAATCAAAATATACACTTTGCAGGTTAATTTTCGAAAATCAAATTACAGAGGGTTTTGAATTAGGATAAAAAAGATTAGTATGAAATCCAAAATGGGCACATAAAGTTCCCTTGGAATAATGAAATAAAAGCAAGTAATAAAATAGACTGATCCAAAACAAATATATTTTCCATTCTCAGAAAGTTTATGAATATCTTTTAAATAATATGATTTTTTAAAACTAAACTCTAGAAAATTATATTGCTTCTAAATCAACACTACTGTCAATGACATCTTAGTTTTGTTTTTAATTTAATAGTAGGTTTATGCAAAATTTCAAAAAAGAGTTTTAGGTGAAGGTTGGTGGAAAGTCCCCCATTAAAAACTTCTGAAAAAGGCTGACCCCCTGATTTTATCTCACTTTTAATTTTCCTCTGCAGCTTGAATAAGTGGAGGAGCCTCTTCTAAGTATTTCAAGTGTTGCCTGAGGCTATGAGCAGATGTGAAGACTCTCAATGAATTGGGTATGCTGCATGCCCTACTAAATGGTTGCATGAATTGCAGATAATATTTGTGCAAAGCTGTTATCAAAATGATCACAAAATGCAGTCCATGTAAGTATAAATAGGAAGCATTTATTCTATAAGTTGTCTCAGTTCAAGTCAATGGAAATAGTTCAGAATCTACTGCTTCACAATTGCAGATAAGCCAGTCAAGTAGAACTATATTGCAAATCTCCAAGAGATAGAATGATTGAAGTATGATATGTCTCTGCATACACTAAATCTGTGTATTCTGTGCCAATTAAGGAAAGTTTATTGTAATAGAAATGAAGTGGGCCATTCTTTCAGTTCTTTTCTCCTCAACCCCCATAGCCCCCACAGCTTCCTCAACGTCCTTTGGCAAAACTGCTGTGTAGTTGATGATCAGCCTAAATCATTTGAGACAAAATACCTTTTCCCCATTCAAAGCAGCAGTAAAATGTTATTTTAATACATTATACCATAGTCTGAATATGTCCTTCCTTAATATTATTTTTTTTAAAAATCCAAAGTAATTCTACCATATTGATTTTTTTTGTTTTATTGAGCAGTCATTAATGACTGGGCAAATGTCTATGCATATTCTCATTAATCTAGATCATGTCTTGTAGCAAAATAGAATTACAAAATTGAATTAGAATCTTAATTCCAAACAAGTTGTTATGATCTGTATAATTTCAAAAATACTTTTTTAATCACAGGTAAATGTTCAAGAAAAAAAATGAGCCGGTTATTTTTAGTACTTTCCACCCATGAATGGAATTGAAATGGATTAGATGGAAATTTTATTAATGTTATGGACCTTCAAACTTGTTTGGAAGACTAGACACAATGCTATAAGATTTTTTAAAATGAAAAACTAACACATATTTTGCTCCAGAGACAGTCCTAAGGGAGTCTATGACTCTCCTGAGACAGAAGTAGAAGCTGGAGAAAAGCAGTCTGAAGGAAGCTGTCAAGTTTTTAGAATCTATACTGATTCTGCCTTGGGCTCAGCCTTATACATACCATAGTTGCTTTCTGTTTATAATACGTGAATGTGTAAACAGACTTTTACCCAAAAACTGTTTGCTGTTTTCCTCTTGAGATTCTAAAAACATGAACTAAATTTAAGCACATGGAACTAAAGCGACATAGGGCAGTCAAGAAGGTTATTTGTTCAGAATGAGTCCAGCTGAATAATGACTTAAAACAGTTCTGAAATCATACAGTTACTAAAAGACATTGAACTTAGTTTAGGCATGCTATTTCATAATTGCATTAATTTCCTGCAATGCAGAATAGAAGATCAAGAAAAATTCAAAATTTCATCACATAAGCTGGAACAGAAAATTTAAGAAAATAAACTCAATGCCAACAAACTTTATGATCATTGTGAGACTGTAATTTAGGATAGTTAATTATGGGTCATTTGTACATTAAAGATTTACAGCATCATCCAGCCATTGATGTAGCAATACATATCCAATTTCATTGAAGAAATAATGCTATAAGAATGGCAGGTTGTGCATAACTTCTATGCAGAAATCCTCAGTAACTTGTTACTTTTAATCTTATGTCATCAAATTTCATTCTGCTTCATTTTTGTGCTTATTTTGACTTTTACATAATCAAGAAATAAAAGTTTAAAAAGGTTTAATCTCATTACAGTAATATCAGGACATTTCTCAAGTTGTCAGCACATGGATTTTCAGAAAGCTGAAACCAATTTAAAAATAGTAATTAACATAAGGAAACATTACAAGTCATCAAATAGGATGAGGTGATGATAGGTAGTCTTAATATAGAGCCTAAAATTAAATGAGCTTTTTTTCAGGGAAATCATGTTTATCATATGGGATAAACACCTGTTCGCTTTTTTCTAACAGTGATAGGAAAGAAGCAAGAAAAGTAGATGGGGGGGCATATGCAAAATTTCCCCATTTCTTTGATCATATAATAGTTTTATTTTCTGAGAATATGGCAATGACAGACAGTTAATTTTTAATTTCTGAATTCATTCACAGATTAATTTGAATCATAACTAATGGATACAAATCTCATTCATTGTACAACCTAACTTCATGTGGTCCTAAACCTACCTTAAAAAACAAGTGGTTGGGACAAATTTCTTGCCAGAGATATACTAATCTAAGGTATAGGAGAAAGATGGAAATATGAAAAGGTGTAATAAAGGAGACAGACAGACAGGTTATCTCCACTTGGGGAAATATGGCTTAATCAAATTTTTGTTTCATTTTGTTTTGTAAATCCACAGTCCTTCAAAAATTCAGAACATTTTCCAAATGCAAATAGGATATATTTATTCTCAAATATTTGTTATACGTCCAGTAACTTTTTCCTTCATTCATTATGTATTAAAAGAGTAGATATTCCATGAATTATATTATTTTCAATATAACTATCTGATGTTATGTAAAATAAATGTACACTGGATACATATTACAGATTTTGAGGAAATGAAGCATTTAAACAAGTGAAAGAACTCTGGATATATTTGAAAGTACATATTTGCTTACAAATACTAACATTGCACATATGGCCTAAATGCCAAAACCAGATCTGCATTAAAGTATACACACACATACACTGTTACCTACAATATTGCTTACCTCTATGTAGAGATCAGCATTTTATGTAAGGGACTGAGGTGAATAAAGTAGAAAAAGAAAACAGTAGATAATAAGTTCTAAAAAACTTACTCTTTGTGACAACTCCTTCAAGGCGAATAATATTTGGATGATCAAATTGTCCCATGATACTAGCTTCTCGTAGGAAATCTCGTCTCTGCCTTTCCACATGTCCTCCTTTCAAAGTTTTTATGGCTACTGGAATCTCTCTTTTCCCAGGTGTTTTTAGGCGACCACTGCACACTTCTCCAAATTCACCTGAAATTCAAAATGAATTTGTTAGACTGACTGTGATATATATACAGTAATAAGCCTTCACTATCTTCTAATATTGTAGATATCTGAATAAGTGTAGGAAAATATTCTAGCCAAAAGAGCCTAGTTAAAAAATAAAATTATACATACCTACAGTATGTATGTAAGCTATTAGCAAAAAATGCATCGGCCCTACAATTTCTGATTAGGAAACTCAGTGAGTTACAAATGAAAGCACAAGGTCAAGTTACACATTTACTACCCAAAGCAATGTTCAAAATTGCATAGTGTCAGAAGAGATTCGTTTGGATTTCTTTTCAGTGAATATAATTGATTTTGGCTAGTTCTTTTATTATGAACACATTGACACAAAAGCAGTACTATGTTCTCTGTCCTAATCTAATCTCTTCTATCATTATATTATAGACAGATAAGATTAAACATAATGTAGCCAAGATGTAATTTAAGTAGATCTAAACTGAGCCGTTAAAAGAGAGCGAGTCATTCCCCTATGCATTCCCATCCAACACTATAAACTATATAACAACATAAATACAAACAATATGCAACATATTTCTCAACATCAGTTCAGCATATAGAGAAACATTCTACAGGAATATATAAAGGTTCTTTTTTTAACAAGGTTAAAATAGATATGTTATTATCTCTCGTAATCATTATTGAAATTTTGCTGATCAGGACTGAAATGAGATTTTAAGGATTTAAATTCTAATTCAACTATATACCCATAGAAATTATCTTTTTAAACTAGTGTATATATGTCTTTCTGTGTGTGTGTGTGTGAAGAGAGAGAGAGAGGACACAGATTTGTTCTATTTATAACAAGCAGACTCATACACTTAAACTCACTGGCACTTACTTCTGAATATAAATTATCCTTGTACGGTTGCATTGATAGTATTTGTGTAGAGAAACCAAATAAACCATTATTTAAAACAATGTCAAAAAGCTTTATATAAACTATTTTTATATAAATCTAAAATGTTTTTATAATCATGAAATATTTGTTCAAATATTTGGGTTGGTGAAGTTATTGCACTCTGTAAACACACACACAGAGTAACTCATTGGGCAATTCTACACATTCCACAGTAAAGTAGTAATTGACTTACAACCATTTGTTTAACAATAGTTTGAAGTTATGTCAGCCTTAAAAAAGTTTAAAAAACTGTCCTCAGAATTATGACCATCACACCACCCCATGGTCATGCAATTGCAATTTGGGTGCTTGGAAACCAGCTTGTTATTTATGATTTAGGACCTGGCTTCTGACAAACAAAGTCAATTAGAGAAGCCAAATTCACTTAATGACTGCATGATTTACTTCATAACCACTTAATGATTCACTTAACAATCTGGTAAATATGATAATAAAATTGAGTTCCATCACGTGATAACTCACTTTATGACAGTACTGATTTATGACAGAAATTCCAGTTTCAATTGTGGTCATATTTGAAAAAAAGAACATTTGATGCCTCTTTAGAGTAGGGATGGCAAGTGTCTAGCAATGTGAATTGGAATTAAGCAACATTTAAAAGGCTAGAAATTGCCCAACTGCATTCTATAACCCACAAGAGAAGTTTAGACAATTTCTTAAACTGGGCTGGGATAATTTATGTTCAACTGAAATTCAGCTATAAATTGATGCTTTAACCACTTATAAAGATTTACCTTCTGCAGTACTTGCTGCTATTAGAAAACTATATTTAACATAGTCCATTGGTACAATTTTATGGAAATATTTTCACTGTATAAAAGTGTACTTATTAGTCATGGGAAAAATGTAATTAATTTTACCTGCCCCAATAACTCTCTCAATACGAATTCTTGATGGATCTATCTCCTTTGCAAACTCATGAACAGCAAGTGATGGGTCTTCATAAGTATCTGGATCAATATATGTTTTGGTTCCTGGGAATCGTACTGTAAAATCAGAAAGGCAGTTTTTGCATTATGACATGAATGCAGCATTTAAATCAAAATAAAACAAATGAGACCATTAAGAAATACTAATCCTACTATCATAATGAAATTTATGATAGTTATTGTTATTCTAAGTTACCTTATTATTCTGAGCTGTTACTCATTATTGTTTAATTAATTAACATTCATCCCCAACAATTTGTGCAAAAGCTGAATATTTAGAAAGGTAATATCTGCCTTATATATTAGCAAGTATGCAAATGGACGCAACCATAATGGTGCCAAGAAAGGAGAGAAAATTAGCTTCTTTTTCCTCTTTAATAAGGGAAAAGAAAGTGATAAAGTGACAGCATGGGTTTCTCCAGTCTAAATAGTATGGCATTCAGGAGTGAGTATTTATATTTTCCTTCCCTCTAATATATATTCATGCAAGTAAGTTTCTCAGGCTTTGTGTGGTCTGGCCCTCACTTGTGAAGAAGAATGAGGAAGGCAGATGGCTCCATGATCAAGTGTCAATCTAATTTTGCAATCTACACCACTAAGTCACAGCCTTTTCCTGTTACATGAGAGAAACAAGGGATTATTCCTTATGATTTACAGCACAAGATTATTTATTCTGCATTTTCTTCCTGTAACAGGTATATTAAAGTGATGCATTATAAAGCATTGCAAGTGAAAAACATTATTTTTAGATCTGGCTACCTTTCATAATCGTCACAGGATAACTGATGGTTAAATATATGCTATCGCCTACTATTTTTATCCTGTACTCTTTAATCATATTTTCTGTCAGGCTATTTTTTTTCCTTAGGGAAGATATTTCATCAGTGCATTGACCATGGCCAATATATTTTCAAAAGAATAAATACAAGAGATGCTGGGATACCTATAATGAATGACAGGTAAAGAATGAGACTGGCCCAATGTCCCTCTTCAGAGCAAAATGGCTCCTTAATAAAAAAAAAGTCCTCACTTGATTGTCAAGACTCTTAATGATTTCAACTGCTTTATTTATATTTATAAATAAATATAAATTATATATTATTTATATTACCACTGCATTTATTTTCCTTCTTACTCTTTTAATAATGGAATATTATTCTTTTTTACTTGGTAAATTTCTATTTCTATTCTCTTCCATCTCACTGTCCTACTGGTTGGCTTCAATATGATGGCCTCTAAAGAAAATTTGTCCTCAAAGGGAAAAAAGAAACTAAATGGAGTCAGAGTGGCTTTCGAATCCCCTGAGCCAATCTCCTTAAAGCCTAGGGCTGATTTGTTCAGATTTCAGTCCAGATTTTGTAGCACAACTACTAGACAGGAGAGCAATGACAGTGCAGAGTTAAATGCAGAAGATTACTAAAGCACAAGCTGAAGGGAAACATTTCATTAAAGTGTGGATTTGCTATAGATTTTGATAATGAGCTCATGACAGCTAGCTGGAGGAAGGTTGAGAGTACTAATATAAAACTCTGCCTTTGTTAGCTGCTCAGGACTACAACTCAATTGACTCATCTGGACTTCTGAATCTTGGCCTGATGTTGAACTGAGCTGCATACTAAAACTATTCTATCTTTTGTATTTTAATCTCTGTGCTGGACTTTGCCTGTCTTTGCTACGTTCTCATATTTAGGTGGTTTTTATTTTGACCCCTGATTATGTTCTTTCACTTAAACACAGAGCAAGGGGGTTTCAGTGTGATTACTATGCATTGTACAACGTGGACTCGTATGCTAAACTGTTAGTTCCGACAATGCTGGTGTTTGCTTTAAAATGTGGATGAAATGTGAAAGAAAATTGTAGAAATGTTGGAAATGAACAAAGTAGGATTAACACTTTTTACAAAAAAAAAGAAAAGAAAAGAGTATGCTATGACTTTGAACAGGCAGAAATTAAAAAGTTTGGAGAAAATCAGATAACAAGCAGCAGGTGGAAATTCTTGTAAACAGCTAAATGCTGATGAAAAGCACTTCAAAGGTGAAGAGAATTATTTTTCCACTAAGATATCCTGAAATAAATGCTAATAATTATAAACACCAAAGAATGTTTACAAGTTGTTTCTTATTGGTTATTTTGGTTTGGGTGCTTATCTGGAAGCTTCATTAAGTTTATGATGCAGTGGTTGGTTTAATCATTTCAAATTTGCAGAACAGTTTGTAGGAGTCATAAATCTTTCACAGCTTTGAAATAAATAACATTTTTTTTCTTGCAAAAGTTTCCACATTCAGTTGGACAAAGGTGTACAAGATAATGCTAGGTAGTTCATAAATCTGGCTTTATGAGTCTGATATGCAAGATAAATGAAAGTTAAAATTGCAGTGATGAAACTGATCTAAATGTTTTTTAAAAATCCCGTTAGGGTTGCTTACAGTGTCCATTTTGTAAATTACTTCTTCTTTTTTCTTCAGACTTCATTTTTGCCTTGATATACCAATGGCATCTTTAAGAAAACAAACACCATTTTACTTTTCTCTTAATGCCACAAAATGAATGACATTGAATCAACATATTATTGATATAATAATCTAAAATACTGCATCTAACTGAAGGAGGATGAAGAAAACCAAACATCAGATTAAAGTAGTACTTAGCATTCTTACTATTAAAATATATCACACATCAGCTCTCTTCATTTATCCAATACAGATAGATACTAAAATGTGTGAAAAGGTTTCCACACATATTAGTATCTATTTGTATTGTTAATTAAGTTTATAGGTGTTACTTGGTGCACACATTGTTCACATCTGTTCTAAGTATCTTCAAACAAAGTTTCTTCCACAGGGACCAGCTTTTAGATGTATATTTCTCACACATACCTAGAAGAAAATAATTGGTGTCTAGCACTTGAGATCAGAATGAATGTTTTTGGAAGCCTTTTTGTTCATTAACAAGGGCTTAAAAGAAGGTTCAAGACTTTGAAATGCTTAAAATTATAATTATAATCAAAACAGCACATTTTTCTCATGCATAGAATATCTTATCATTTATCACTTAAGGTAAACAATCCTGGCTACCAGATGTTTATTACATCTTGATTTATTTGCAACTATTAAGGTTGCACATCCCTGCTCTCATATGACTACCAAAAGTAGGCTACATTTTGGGACAGGATTAAATCTGCCCTTTCATTAATTAGTCTTCAGTTCCTGAGGCAAGGTTGTGTCATGGCTCTGTTGTACATCTTTGTTTTCTTCAAAGAAAGCAATATCTTTTTGCTTTTGGAAAGCAAAGTGTTGCAAAGTCAAAATTTGTTCATAATACTTGATACTTTGTGGTTGAAATACCACTAGTAGACATTTATAGGATATAAAATGAGTTATTGCAGCTTTATTAAGCAATTAGAAATCTTTAAAGCACATATACCAAAGGAGAAGATAACTTTTCAAATTCTGAAATGTACACATTCTCGGAGCAACCAGTTGGAATTGCTAATATGTTCTGTATCATCTGTACTGTACTATGTTGAAATATCGTGCCCTTAAGTCACAGGCCACAAAGCATTAATTATTTATTATTTATAATATTATGACATAACTAATACAATTTAAAGTGCAATCCTTAGTTTGTATTATCTAAGTCAGCAGCTTTCTCATTAAGTTCATGAAACAAAATTCATCTTTCATTTTACCTATTCATAATTTCACTCTAGTTTGCTCTATCAGAATTATACAAAGGACAACATCTGATGGTTGTTATCTGCTTAGGATATTAGGATACTGTAATATTGCCTACAGTTATATACAGCCTCTCACTTTCTACTTTCCTACTGCAATTGGTTGTCAACTTTTGTACAGGTTGTCATTTTGGACAGTCTTAACAGTCATGTAGAATCAAACAAAATATTTATACCAGCCTAATGGTCAAATGCATATCGGGTTAGAGATATACTGATGGGTATAAAGCCCACTAGCAGAAAAGGGTCAACAACAGCTTTTTCAATGAATTCCGCAAAATCTCAGAACACCATTCCTCCTATACTTACCTATTACATGTTATAAATTTTTCCCCCTCTGGCTTCTCTAACTAATGTTTTTACATTAATATCTTTGAAACTTTCTGCTAAAGGATTCAGTAAAACTGAGATGCAGATGTTATGCAGCAGAAAGAAACAAACATACCTATTCAGAGCCCAATTACACACTTGGAAATTTGTTTCAGTGTCAATAATAAATTGAGGGTTTCAAGTGAATTGCCTTGTTTCCTTATACTGGCATTTAAATTTCAAGAAAATAATTTATTATATTACATAATGGAATGATTCTATTCAAGATTTTTTATTTGCCTTGTTCCAAATGTTTCCTAATAAACATATAACAGTATATCATATCTAACATAAATGGAGAAAACCTCACATATATTTAGTTCTTTTACTACAGTAATAAGCCTGAAGCACCATACTAGAATGTTACACTTGTATTATTTCACAATAATGACTATTATGATTGTATTTACTTATTTATTTATTTAAGAATTCTGTTTTATCCCACCTTTATTATTTTTATAAGTAAATTAAGGCAGCAAACATACCTAAGTACTCCTTCCTCTTCCTATTTTCCCCAAAATAATAACCCTGTGAGGTGAGGTGAACTGAGAGAGAATGATTGGCCCAGAAAGCTTTCATGCTAAAGGCAGGATTAGAACTCATGGTCTCTTGGTTTCTAGGTTGCTGTCTTAAGCACTACTGT
>JANHZU010007690.1:78519-89211 GCA_032468055.1 Acrochordus granulatus | reverse complement strand
ACCTTCTTGGGCTCCAAGATCACTGCAGATGGTGACTGCAGCCATGAAATCAAAAGATGCTTGCTCCTTGGGAGGAAGGCTATGGCAAACGTACACAGCGTATTAAGAAGCAGAGACATCCCCTTGCCGACAAAGGTCCGCATAGTCAAAGCTATGGTTTTTCCAGTTGTAATATATGGCTGTGAGAGCTGGACCATAAGGAAAGGTGAGCATTGAAGAAATTATGCCTTTGAATTGTGGTGCTGGAGAAGACTACTGAGGGTCCCTTGGAAGGGAAGAAGATCAAACCAGTTAATCCTACAGGAAATCAACCCCGAGCTGTTGAAGCCGAAGCTCAAGTACTAATGCAAAGATAGGACTCATTAGAAAAGACTATGGTACTGGGAAAGATTGAAGGGAAGAGGAGAAGGGACGGCAGAGGATCGGATGGATTGATAGCATCGTCAGTGTGATGGGTGTGGACTTGGGAAGACTCTGGGAGGCAGTGTAGACGTACTGCAGTCAATGGGGTCTTGAAAAGTCAGACACAATTGTGAGACTGAACAACAACAACAATATGAGTGATAAATCTAAATTGGATTAGGTTTGGGAAGGTTATTAAAATTACTTTGGCACATTTTGAAGAGACTACAGAAAGATGTTTATATTCATTAGCTGCTTGAAATGCTGATTTAAGGACAAAGAAAGGACACACAAAAATAAATAAACATAAAGGGAAAATTATATAGTTTTGACATGTTTTTCTTCTTTATTTACACTTGTATGTTTCCAAATTCTGAGTATGAGGTTTCATTGTTGCTTAGAAAATGAGCTGTCTATAATTATATATGAAAACTTAATATAGAACACAATCTATAATCAGTAAAATAAGTGAATTTCTCTGCTAATGTGGTTCTGCTATAAGAAATTATTTAATACTATGGATATTCTACATGTTTTTTCTTTCACTCCTTTCACAGATAAGATTATTCTATTTTAATATGGATGATGGTCAAACTAAATAGTTTGTGTTCCTTAGATTTTGATGAGTAACTTTAAATAGCAAAGTTATTTGCAATACATAGAGATTCTTATAGTTCAAACAATCCCTTATTTATACCTTTAGGTATATAATATAGAACATAAATTTTGTTCCTTGAAATTACAGGATATATATTTTTCTTTTGAAATTTTTTTGTGTTTTCAATTCAGAGCTTTTAGCAAAACTGCTCGAGAATGATGAATTAGAAATACATATAATTAAGTGAGGTCAATTGCAGTCTAATAATATTATACCTAATTATACACCAAGAAGAAGAAAGAAAGAAAAAAAAGGAAAAATAAATATAGGTCAGGAATAGAAACTGCAGGTGGTACTTTTAGCTTTACCATAATTAATAGAACAAGTAATTACCATAATAAAATTTAAAAAGATGTATTAAAATTTAGATTTTAATTTTAAGGGGTTTGGTAAGAAGGATTAGTTGTACGGAATGGTACAGATTTAGAAGAAATTACAATAGCTGTTGTAGAAATAGCTGAGGTGTAAATATGCACTGTAAAATATTAAAATGGCTTAAATATTGATTGCTACTTTTCAGCTGTATATATCACTCCATTAATGCCAATTTTCCTATATGAAAGCTTCAGGATCAATAAGTTGAATATGAAGTCATGCATGTTTATGAAATTGTCCCCAAATAATAGAAGTGATACAATTAATCCCAATTTCCAATATGACAGAGCAGTGAAATGAAGAACAGGAGATAAAGCAAACCTGAAGATAATGACAGTTTCTATAAAATGCTCAAAATGCTGCAACTGTTTTAAAATTTTTCACATTCATAATCTGTGTAATTTCTGGATTTTATAAATCTGAAGTCATTTTTTTTTCCCAGTGATTTGAGCCTCGCTATCTGAATTGAACTGGTTCTAAACAAACCTTTATTTATATAGCAATAGGAAATTCCCTTTGTAAGATACTACTATTATGTTTTTTTCACAGTAAATTATCTTTGATTATAGATTTATTGAATATTCCCACAGTTCAATAACTGGAGATAATGGCTTCAAAAATTAGAAAGCTTTAATATTTCTACAGATAGTATTACCTTGGGGTAAAAGAACCACAGGAAGTTTAACCTCCTCTGGGATAAGTCACATTAAAGGGTATTATTTGTTTGAAAATAAATTAGGAAACCAATCCTTCATAGATTGGAGGTTGATTCACGACAATTGGATTTGAGTCACGACAATTGGATTTGTTTTTGTTGGTTAGAGACATTTCATTGCTTATCAATGAAATCAAAAGCTAATTAGAGGACCCATATATGTCCTTCCCTCAGTTAGGGTGGAGGCCTCAGACACAACTTCTCCTCCATTTTTATGCTGCTCTTGCATTTGTCCCCAGGAAGATTAAGACCACTTCACTAGTTTACCTGGGAAGCTACACTTAACAATCCATTTGGGGATGGGTAAGAGATTTAGGAGTTGAACATTTACATCCCAAAGACTCTCTACCTACTCACATCTCCTATTGTCCATCTACCAAGCCTAATCATGTTATGTGAGAAACAAGCCACTCTGGGAGATATGGGATCCCCTAATCAATTTTTCTCAGACTGAAGAAGCTGCTTGCATAAGCAGTGAAATGTCTCTAACCAACAAAAATAAGTCTAGTTCCATGACTCAGCCTCTAGACAATTCTACCTGGATGACTGAGAATCTTCATCAACAAATCTTTGTAGAATTGAGAAGCAATGAGAACTGCTTAATTTATACTACATTTAGAAAAAAAGCCATGGCTGAAACTAAAGAGAGTATATTCAATTCAGGGTACACTAGAGCAGAATCATCACATCATCACTGTATTATCCTTGTAGGAACCCTTTATACTATCCACATACATGTCTGCTATATGCTGTCTGCCAGTAGTTCAGTTGGCAGGATTCAAACTGTAGGTAAAACCACCAAAGCTCTCTGGAATCTGGGCATATACCATTAGGTATCTTGGAATTGCAATTTCAGAGGTTCAGGTGCCAAAAATATGCAGTGAAATATTATATCATTTATAGTTCTCTCCACCAAATCTTCTAAAAACACTTGATTTATGTCACCACCACTCTTTATTAAAATAAAACCTTTTTTTGCTGAAAGGTATGGTCTTCTGGTATGATATATCAGAAGAACACAGTATTATATTTGATAATCATAAAGGAACTGCATAGAATGTGATAGGAATAGATTCACTCATCATCTTCCCACCTTTATGCTAATTGGTAGGGTCTGCAAAAATGGTGTGTCATATTTTGTTAACTGGGGTTAGTTGGGATTGTGAATTTGCACAATCAGGCTGATTCGCAGGGCTTGCGAATCTTGGAAATGTTTGAGAAGAAAAAGCAAAATCTTAACTTGGAAATGTTTGAGAAGAAAAAGCAAGGCCAGAACTTATAATTTCTTTGTCCTTGATTTATTTTTTAACACCTAAGATTATTTATGCGAGACAAATAAACATAATTTCTATACATTTCTCTATTTCTATAGTCTTAGCAGAAGCATCTTTTAAATAACTTGTTAATATTATATGCCATATCATTTTTCTGTCTTCTTCACCACCTTTCTATTTGTGTAGTTGAGCCCATAAGAATGTGTTGTATTAAGGTCCTAGTCTGAATAGTGGTTCACAAATCATCATAAACACATTTGCTTTTTGTACATTGTTATACATAGTCAAGCATCTGACTATATATTGTTTTAGACTTTCTTTAAGACAATGATAAAGGATTACCATATTTTTTTTGGAAAATTCTATATGCATGTGTGCTTGTACTAATATTAACAAGCACAGATTTTACTGGTATATTAAACTTCACTGTGAATTCATGAGTATTAAGTTTTGGAAATATATATTTACATCAATCATAGTAGGTGTGACATTATTCCATTTCTAATTTGATTGAATATGTTTGAATGGACATGGTACCTGCCACTGACAAAAAACAAGGGATTTCTATTCAGAAACCTTTTGAAGTCATTTAAGTCATTTATTAAGACAAGTCGAGTTTATACAAGGTCACTTTTAAGTCATTTATTAATACAAGTCGAGTTTATACAAGGTCACTGCAAATATATGATGCTGTCAAGTGAGCCAAATATCTCCTATAACTTAATATGTGTTTATGAGCAGCAGGTGTATTCCTCCAAAAGATTATAATACTATTAACTGTTCAGAAGGAATGCATAATAATAGGCTGTTAAATGAAGTGTTCTAACAAAAGTGGAGACAAAGGATACTTCAAAATCATTAGCAAAGTCTGCAGAATATGAAGATATACCATATACTATGATTTTGTGTTAAAATGATTTTGAGTCAAAATGACTTTAGGAATGAAAGTTTCTATTTCAGCAGTTCCAGGTAAAGGATGCTTAGCATTGTGGTGGGGATGGGGAGAGACTGCTAAGCAATATGAGATTATAATGAGGGATGATTGGAGAGACAAAAATGGACTTCAGTGAATATCCTATTTTCTTGCAACACCTCCCTAACTGCACAGATTTTGAAAACCCTGCCTAATCCACTCTGAGAAGAATAGGAGGGTACAGAGGTTTGAGGATAGGAGAGGGTATGGGAAAATGTATTTCCATTAAGTACATTTAAGTTGATTTTTAAATATTTTGTCTTTTTATGTTGAAATTATTTCTTTCAGATTATACATTCTTTTGATAACAAACCCAAAATCTTTTTGGAGTTTGGCACCTCAAAATCAAACTATACATAATTAACGTCTGTAAAATTTATATGATCTACCATTAGATTCAAATTAAATATATTTGCATTACTTCAAAACAATAAAAGAACAGTAATACTCAAATCTATTTTACAGAATTTCTAGTGCAGCTTCCTGCAAAGTGATCTACAAGCCAATACTATACATGACAGTTACATATATAATATCTAGTATTCTTAATCAGCTTGGCTATTGCTGATATTTATTTATTTATATTTATTTATTGTATTCAAAATTATCCATCTCCCTCAGAGAGGGACTCTGGGCAATGTACAATAAAACTTCAAAAGCATAGAAACAGTGTGCAAGACATTAAAAAAGCACGGAGTATTAAAGCTGAATATCAATATTCTGGGGGTTGTGGTTCAAACATAGTTGAGAAAGCTGCATGGATGACTGATCATGATCTTTTTCTTCAACATTGGGGTTGAAAGGAAATGATGATGATCAGCTATATATATGTTATTAGAATTAAAAGAACAAAATCTATCATTCTTACCAGGCCTTGCTATATAAGACAATTCAGAAAATATTCAGATCACATTTGTTTCTTGTTAAAGTAGAATTCATGATAGACACTGTATATCTGTATATCAGCAATGTAACATAGGATTTGCTATGTAATTTTGTTCTCTATATCATATTTCTAAAAATAAGCTATAATCCCAACAGTATCATTTGCCTGCATGTCCAGTAGTTACACAGTAACCCAGTATAATATCCAGGAGTTACACAGAGGTATGGTAATGTCAGGAAACTTATGGTTTTCAAAATCTGGGTGCAAATTTGTTTTTGTGAGCTTTTCAGTGCACATTAGTCTATGGGTTTTGTTGAATTAATCAATTAAGACCCAGGCATAAGGGTCCTCTGTGTTTCCTACCTCTTATCTAAATCAGCTAAGGCTGTATATTCTTGATGACTGGAATCAACATATTGTAGTTTCAGGTCTACTATAATTTGAGAGAGGCTTTAGAAGCAAAAATATCTTGAACCCACTTTAAGAATACATAAGTATGTTTGTCCTCAGGAAAAAATAAATAAATATTTGGGGTATCTCTCCATATACTTTCCTATTAATGTCTGTCAGTGGAAGTTCTTTTCTTTTTTCTAGAGATTCCTTAAGAATTAAGCAAGTGCTTTTTCTGGATAATGCCCTATTTGCTCTATACAGGAAGCTCATTTGCCACAGCTATCATTATGCTATTTAATTAAATTTTATTTGGTCATATATTTTAAAGTATTCTTTTGCTTCCTTTTATTGTGTACTTGTTTTTATTAAGATTTTACTGTATTATGCCACATTTTGACTTTTATATCTCTTAAAAGCATTATGATGCATTAATGTAAAGGAAGGCTTGAAATGCTTAAATGTATGTTTAATTTTAATGTTCACTCTCTGTAAATGATGCACTTGCAATGCACTTGCATTTTTCATCTTCCCTTCAATGTCAATAATGGCATATGTCATGTACTATTTGAAGAACATACCTACCCACTCCACCTAGTTTTAAAACTATAGGAAACTAATTAAAATATTTTTGTAGTATGACAAATTAATATCAATCATAAATGTCATGTTAAATAATGAAAAAAGATGCACATGGAAGTAATAGTTAATTTTCAGTTTTAAGTGATTATTGCTACTCTTTTTTCTGAGTGCATGAAGTCATGGTTTGAAGTTTTCACCATACACTGAGATCACCACTGAGCAGATCCATTTGAAGCAGATCATCAGTTGTACAGCCAAACCAAAATGTGAGTCAGTTTCCTTATGAACAAAATCTAAAATGAAAAAAATGAAAATATTACCTGTCAGAAAAGTGGCCCTGTAAATTGAAATGCCATTGTTTTAAGGGGCATAAAAATAACCAGCTACAGGCTATACTCTTAAGTTGATGTACAAAAAGGGGGAAATGTTAGAATATGAGGCTGGTTCAAGGGTTTTATTTTACTGTAATTAAGACCTACTTTCTCATAGTACTTGATCTCGTAGTCCAGAATGGCTCCATTAGGAAAATCAGGCTCTTGCCATGAGAGGGCAATGCTGTTTTGGGAAGCCCAGTCCTTCCTGACCATACCTATCAAGGAGGGTGCTGAAAAGGAAAAGGATAACTCCAGGTTAAAGACAATGAAATGTATTTAAACCATCATAAGGAGATAATTTGGAGTGATGCCTCATGTTTGATCAACAGATCCCACTTTGTAAAACTATATAAGTGGTGTTAGGGGCATGATGTCATAAAAGTCAAGATGGTGATTGTGACCATTTTATTAAAGACTTCTCTTCTTTGTACATATGTACATTGTCAACACATACAAAAGTTGTGGTCTTTTGCTGCAGGGTTCATAATATTCTCTTTACTTTTTTGATGTTCTGCTCTGCATAAATCAGTTTTAAAATGCTGTGGTAATTGAGATTTGTTTTTATAAGATCTATCTACTGCTCTTTAAAATCATAACTTTTTTTCCTAGGATTGGGTAGCTGCCACATGAACCTGGGAAAAAATGAGTCTACTTTAAAAAGTTGTAAATAAATGCTAAATTCTTGCCTGGCATGTTCCAAAGATCTTGTTAGAAGTGAATGAACTACCCTGATACATGTATTATTAAAAATGGATTCACCCAGAAATGTGTTGAAATGGAATCCAATAGATGTCTCTATCGTGGAATGGTTCATACTACATTTCATATTTCAGTGATATTAAGCATGTTAAATATTACCTTACAGGTAGATTTTTGCAATGGAACCTAAGAATTACTGACTCTTAAGGACCTTTTCTGAATTATAATTGTTCATACGCAATGCTAATTTTTACATCAGCAATTAGGACATGTAGGAGATGTTAAAAATGACTCAAAATTCCTACAGAGCCTGATCTAGAAATTAAAAGATTTTTATTGATGTCTTTTATACATACACAATCACCTCCATTTTAATATACTTATTATACGAATAACCATTACAGAGGATATTCACACAGCAGAAAAAGAAATAACCAAGTTATTTACCAAGTTAATAAAGTATGTTTGCCATATAAAAATGAGAATATCCTGTTAACTGTCAACTGCCATACCTCTTAACTTCAAGGCTGCAACTGTCAAAAAGGAATAAATTAAACTCAGTTGAACAGTATAATTTTTAAATAGACCAGGTATAAGGAAAGTATGCACAGAACAGCTTCAGGAATGAAAGTGAAGAAAAACTGTATAAACATTTATGAAAAACTGAAAAAAATTGAAATAAAGGATAAAGTCTTTAGCTTTCCAGATGTTATTGCCCACCTGTCTGAACTAGCATGGCCAATAGCCAAGAGTAGCTAATTATTCAGCAATATCTTCAGGATTACAAGTCTTGTATGATGCCTTAAAAATAAAATAACATCATACAACTTTTCTTATTGATAACCTAGAATATAACAAATAAAAAACTTCTCAAATTGTTCTTTCATGTGTGCTTTTCCTGAAATTTATTTATTTTAGCCTAGAATATTCATTGTAAAAATAAACTGATGATACAAACAAATTGGCATTTATAAATACTTTTGCACATACAAAATGTGTTTACTTTTCTGGATAATGCCCTATACTATTTAATATTACATAACCTGTTGCATTTTAACATAAATTATAAAATACAACATTTATAACATGACATGTTTTTTATGAAATATCCATTTTGCATCTGTTAGAAACAACTCAGCTTCCACCTTAAAATAAAACTAAAGAGTTTAGCATGAACACAGAAAAATGTATTTAACGTTTTTTGCAAAGATGGGTGCACCAAGTACTCGCAGGTACAGTGGACACCCTTAGCAAGAGAAACTTCCATACAATTATACCCTGTTACCAGCCAGACACCCCCTCCCTTTCTCCATTGGACAGTCACTCTGGTACCTACAACCTATCCGAGTCCCGCCTTAGTTTACATCTCCCACTACTCTAATTCTATCTCTCCCTACTCTTATTTGTAATTTTCCTTTTTTGGTTATATTCATGTTTTCTTGTAGCTTCCTCCTAATCTACATTTCTAAGTGACAAGAGAATTGCCCATGATTTATTTGATCAGGGTCTTCTGTCAAGTTACTAGGTTGGGTTGATCTGTAATTAGCTGCTTGGGAAAAGATGTGGCTCATTCAGCCTTCAATAAAGTTTGTGTTGAGAAGAGGATGTGTTTTCCACACATTCTTCAAGAGGAATGTGTATCTCTTATCTCTTCAAGGATATAAACTGTTTCCTGTAAAAAACAGATCCCTTCTGGCATGAAATGGAGAAAAAGAGAAAATATACTCTATTCGCTACACATCATACAGTCTCTATCAAATATGTTTGTAATCCATTGTATTAATATAACATTACACACATGCATCTATAGAAGCATAGATACATAGACTACATTTATTTACATTATTTGCAATTTTTAGAAATTGTAATTTTTAAACTATTGGAAACTCCAGTACTGTATTTATATCAGAAGGATGGATGTAAATACTTAAACAAATAGATAAGCAAACTTCACAACAAGAAGTTCTGTACTTTACGATATAGATAGATTAGGTACAACAGTTTGTAAGATACATGAAATATATACTTTGTGAAATATATATTTAATTATTTTATGCAAATTAACTCGACAATCTATTGTCTACTTTTATTTTAAACAATAGATATATTTTTAAAAACAGATATTTAAATAATGAAACATAGGAATCAATATAAAACCACAAAAACTTCCAGGGCTTTAAACTACAGTTTATGCTTAGCGCAGCTCGCACAATTACTTTTGTTCTTTAGTATGAGATGCTAAAGGGAAGTGTTTCCTTTCTCTTAAATATTGCAATCACAGAAGAAAATATTTCTAGGAAAGGTATGTGGCTAAGAAAGGATTCTATGAAAATTCAAAGTGACCAGTTTTTCTTTCAGGATGTAACTGATTTTAACAAAAACAATGAGACAGTTTCAGGCTAACATGAAGCAGCGCAGTACAGCTTCCTCTGTTTTATTCTGCCACACTCGGCAAGTGTTGCATTTAAAACAACTATCTGCTAGCAGTGAACAATATAACAGAAAACATCTGCAAGAAAACATTGAATTCTATGTATACTAAAGGGATGATATTTGCAGATCTAATAACTACATCCACTCAGAATATAATTCCTTCCTTTATTTGTCAACAGTGTTGATATTTATTTGTATAAAATAAGTAAGCTGTCTGTAAGTAAGAAAATAAATGGACACATATCAAACCCTGACATGTCAACCTTCAGAAATTATTTCAATCTACTATTTTTTGGAATGATCTCAAACTAACATAAATAAATCTTTCAAGGAAGACTTTTGGGAAACTGGAATTTATCAAAAATTTAATTCTGTTCAATTTAGACATTTCTCCATTACATCAAAGTACATAGTATATTTTTAAAAGATGACATTATGAAGATGTGTCTCTATTTTTATCATGTAGATATTTGGGTGCTGTAATTAGGAAAACAATTGCTTTCACTATCTAATGAAGTGGGCTCTTAGCTATCCTCAATAAATAGTTAATATGTAAGTTGCCATAACACTCTTAGTTGTTTTTTCAAGACAAAGAGTGTTATGGCAACTTAAATATTAACTGTTATACTTCCCCCATGAAAATTGTTACCTTGCTGCAGCCATCTGCCAGCTCACAGTTCTCCAATTATTTTTGATAATGCCATCTGGAATTGTCAAAGGCCTTGCCAAAGTCACATTATATATACTACATTCCCCTTATCCATCAAACCGATTATCCTGTCAAGGAAGGGAATGAGATATGGTTAGATATTTCCTGTTCCACTTTCTGAAGGGATGGGAAATCTAGAGCAGTCTTTAAAGGTGAAGAAGCAGTGAAATAATAGTATTCCTAAACTTTTACAACTAGGAGGGGGGAGTAATTTGTATGTTT
>JANHZU010007690.1:0-16113 GCA_032468055.1 Acrochordus granulatus | reverse complement strand
CGTTGATTTGCCGACCAGCAATTTTTCTCTCTGCACTTTTGTCTTTGTTCTTTTTTTTTCATTCTAAATATTAGTTTTTGTTGTTTTTATTCTGTATTTAAAAGTTTAACAACATTTTATATATAAAAAAGAAATGTATCAGGAGAAGAGCTGGCTTATGATTTGAATACATCTGTAAAGTTACTTAGAGAATTAGTCTCAGGTCCATGCTAATGGGAGAAAAAGCGTCATTTTACTAATTTCTACATTTCTAATTGGGATATAATCGAGCAATTCACTTGAAATGTACACAACCTCTGCCAATTGTGGTACAAATCTTCTAAAAAACAGCATCATCCATACCTTGGCAATATATTTTGTCCTCTCTACATGGGGCTTCCAAAGAGCATTTGGAAGTTACAACTGGTCCTTAATGCAACTCTGCAGTTTTGGGCACATCTGAGTATGCCCTTGTGTCAGCCCTACTACATAAGCAAAATCAAGAACTCAACCCAAAAGGAATGATAAAACTATTTTGACCATAATATTGACCATAGCAATAGAATCATAGAAGTCTGACTGTGCATTATTCTCTTTCCCTCCTGCCACTAACATGCAAAAGTAACTCAGGTGTCTGCACAATCTTTCAATAGGTTTCTGGATGCAATTCAAGATACTGAGATAGGTATAGATCATTATACCATGTCAAGTACCCAGTTTATTTGCAAGACTATCTGTCTATCCAGTAGAGTGGCATCCTCTGAATTTCTTCTATGAAACAATGCCATTTAGTGAGACTTCAACATATGTTCTTTTTTAGTTGTGGAACTTGCCATATGGAACAACATCACCCATGAGATTCAGATAACTGTCTCCTGTTAACCTTTCAGAGGGCCTTGCTTTTCCTTCAAAGTGTGGGTCCAGGATTTTATTGGAGATCAGCATAGGTGATATCCTTGAGACATGAGGCGGCTTAATAGAAGCCTCAGTTCTATTTTAAATTTTACATATTGCTTGTTGCCTGGAATTATTAGAATGAGATGAGTGGCCATATAAATAAACAGTAAGGAAACAAAATATTTACTATATAGCTATATATCCAATTTCTGCATCTGATTTTATGTTTTTATTAATGAGATTTAATCCCAACCTTAATCTGAGGGGACCCTAAACAGCCTATGCATATTTAAAAAACTGTGATCAGAAACATCTCTGAGCAGATTCTTCAGCTGACAGAGCAAAATTTAGATCATTCATCAAAATCACTAAACCAAGTGTCAGTTTTAATGAACAATACATCATTTGGTAGTTATTTATTCCTATACTAGTTGAACTTTCTTAGCTATATTGAACATAACTTTCATTAATTATCCAGTTCAATTCATTTGCAAGTACTTTTCTGGTAAATAAAATTCTGCTGTATTTAGAATATGTCAATGGCCAGTCTTCACATATTAAATTGAAAATGAGAAACAAAATTGCTCCATACTAAAGCAGAATATTAATTGAACTGCCATAAATAATTTTGTACTGAATTCAGTAACTGCTATTTTCCAGATTTAAAGCTTAGATTGTTGATACAGAAAAGATTCAATGCCAGGCCTTCGAGCTACTACAAACTTGCTTATTCATTAATATTTCCCCTTTGATATGATAGTGCTTATTCACTGCATAGAACCATAGGACTGCATTTGTACGAAGTCTCACTAGAAAATAACTGCAGCATGCTCAGGCATAGTAATAACATTAGTTCTTTTCATCTAAAGAAAAGGTTGTCACTTTCTATACATGAAAATGTTTGGAATCATCCAATGTTCTTTTTAAGATCTCATATAATTTTCTTCATTTCTTTCCAAGAAAAAATACATTGGTCTATTGATCTGAAGACATTGTTTTTGCATGAACAAATGTCCATTTTTATGTTTACATACTAGTAAAGTTCAATAGACCAATGTATTGAACTAGTAAAGTTCAATAGACCAATGTATTTTCTATCTTTTTAGATAGAAAGGACGAAAATTACAGAAGATAATTTCTAATAAATGATTTAATTTTTTAATAGTAAAACTATTTAATAAATTTATGATAAACTGAGAGTTGCTTCCGAGCTCTAATATCAAACTATCCATCCTATAATAATCTGAAACTGTAGTTCAGTATTATTATTTTACTTTATAATAAAACTTAAAATGTATGAGGGGAACATTACTTTTCCCTTTATTTAAAAAAAATTAAGAATAGAGGTCCATGCAGAATAAAGTTAGAAATATTGCATTAGTGATGTTATCTATGGATTTGTATTTATTTTTATATGTGTTTTATTTTATTTTGTATTTTTATATTTTTATGTATATATTAGGCAGCTTTTTTCTTTTTTTAAGTTTAGTTTCAGTCTTTTGTATTTATGTAGAAAAAAATAAAAATTATTAAAAAATCTCTTTTACTCAAATTCTAATTCTCGAATCATGCCAGTAAAATAAATATTCCAAAATAAAACAAAATACCTTTGCTTCAAACAATCCATATGCAAGAATCTGAACTTTTTAATGGGTGATCCTTTTTGTCCCATTGTTATATAATATGTTGATGATAAATGATATTAATTCCACTTCATTATGACATTGTATCTAGCAACTATTTCTTGCATACAATTTATTGGCAGAAGAAGAAACAAATGGAGGACAAAAAACTTGACACAGCAGCTTAAAACTAACTACAATGCATGCTGAATTTTTTCTGATAAGAGTCCATTTTTTCACTTGTTACCTTCCATTCTGCCAAGATACCAATAAGGAAAAATTTAAAAAAAAATTCACTGTTGCCAACAATTAGAAGAAACAGAGCAGATTAAAATAACTTTTTCTTTCCGATTCAATAGAAATACAGACTGTTTTGCTTTCAAAATCCTTCAGTGCAAATATCAATTATTCTCTATGGTCATGTATTTTCACTGTAAAAATTCTTTATATTGCTTTCTAATTAAAAATAATGCAAAATAATACTGCCTTATGGGTGAGAAATTTAATTTTGACTAAAAGAATTCTTTCTTCGGATGGCATATAACATTTTTAATATCAATAACTATCATTGATCCTAGACAGTGCTTGAAAAGTATATGTATAATTTCATCAACTTGAATTATAGGAACGTTTACAAGAAAGTATCCTATAAGTCAAGGAAGCAAGATATGATTAAAAAGCAGTAATGGACATTAAGAGTCAGTTAGAAATGGATAAATATATAAACTGAATTAGTTCTTTCTAGTTCATTTCTTTTACAAATTGCAGCTTATAGGTGTAAGCTTATACAGTATATTATTTAGGGCTTAAGGAATCATTTTGGTCTAATTGGTTGCCCACTTTGTTATAGAAGTGGCTCATATAGAAAGTGACAACCTTTTCTTTAGATGAAAAGAACTAATGTTATTACTATGCCTGAGCATGCTGCAGTTATTTACTAGACTTCGTACAAATGCAGTCCTATGGTTCTATGCAGTGAATAAGCACTATCATATCAAAGGGGAAATATTAATGAATAAGCAAGTTTGTAGTAGCTCGAAGGCCTGGCATTGAATCTTTTCTGTATCAATAATCTAAGCTTTAAATCTGGAAAATAGCAGTTACTGAATTCTACAGTACAAAATTATTTGTGGCAGTTCAATTAATATTCTGCTTTAGTATGGAGCAATTTTGTTTCTCATTTTCAATTTAATATGTGAAGAGTGGTCATTGACATATTTTGGTCTAATTGGTGGCCTACCTTGTTTCAGAAGTGGCTCATATGATATAATATGACTAAACCTTGAATCTCGTATGAGTAATCCCATATTGTTTTGAAAATGGTTATCCTAAAGAGTGTTCTTCCATTTTGTATTCTTCCATTTTGGACTGTCTTTGACAATTCTTCAGGTATAAGGTTACTGCAGTGATGAGCAACTGGTAACTGAGTACTGTATGACCTTCAATTTTCTTAAAAAAATTCTTTCTTTGTTCTTTTGGCAACTCACATAGCTCATATAAATCACAACAGAAGAAAATTAATGAAATGAGTTCTTGCCATTTTGTATAAGGAAGCACAGACAGATTATAGTAAAAATCCTAAAATAAGATTAACATAGGATCATTCCCAATTTTGTACTCTACTATGGAATCAACATTTAAGTAAAAAATGATGAATGAATGAATTTCATACACTTTCATCCTTATGGATATAGCTTGTGGGTTATCAGTATTAAGGATTCAGATATGCTTAAGACTCTCTCTTTGTAGAACAGAAAAAATATACCTATTCATTCTTCTGTACAGATAATCATGTATAAATTTGTAAGATTTGCCTGATAGAAAATTAATAGTAAAATAGGAGGAGTTCTTAACATGGGGAACAAAAATTAATATAAGAAAATTAATATAAAAATTAATATTATAAAATATAATATATTTTATTAATATATTAATAAAATTAATATAATATAATTTATAATATTAATATTAATTAAGTTAATGATATAATGGACAATTTAGACTTAGTGGATCTATCCCTATTTTTTGGTTAGAAATGTTGAGATGGAATTAAAGAACTCAAAATCCAGAAATTTCATTTAATGAAAAGAAATGAGAGGACTTGTTTTCACCAGATATGTTCTCCTGGTTAGTCCAAGTATTTTTAATTTTAGTGGTACACTTTAGAGCAAAATGGGGTACCCTTTGGTCCTAATAACTATTAGCCAACTTAGCAAGCTTAATAGTGAGGAATGCTAGGAATTCTAATTCAGAAACATATTTCAGATGAGGATTTATAGTTAGGCAATTGAAATCTTTACACATTTACTGTATTTCAGGTGTCAAGTCCATCTTCTTCCTATCTTGCTATTTACAGCATAAAGCTCTGATGAATAAACCAGTTCAAATAATTTTATTTTGCTGCATTCAATGACAGGACATGCAAATCACATTAGAAATAAGGAACCGAAGAATTAGAATTGGCTGGAGATAATCTATCCTTTTATTAAATAATTAACACATTTAGCTGACATATGCTTTATTCCTTCTTTTTAATTAGTCTTTTCATCCGATCTGCACTCTTATGACAAAAAGACTAGAATAAAATATCCTCAATCAATTCAGATATGGTTGAAGACTCTCATTACAATGATGTAGAGGTATTTTTTCTTGTCTGAAATTTGGATACAGTATACATCATATACATAAAAATATGATCAGAATCAGTTTATTTATGGCTCACATATATCCAGCAACATCTTGTTCCCCTCCCTTTTTATTTACAGACCTGGGACAATGTCTGAAATACTGAAAGATGGTGCAAAAGAGAGAAGATAAATGAAAATCACCTTCTTGTCTTCTTTCAAGAAAAGCATTACTGAAGTTTCTTCTGCATCTTGAAGAAACGCCACAAAAATTCTATCTATACACACACACATTTCATTTTACATTAGTGATAATACATATTGGAAGAAAACATTTCAGAAAGATTTCCTACAGAAGAAAAGTGGTTTTTTAATCAAGAGAAGTTTGTGGAATCAATTTTAGCAGCCAGAAGAAATTTGGCAGCTTTCCTTTCCTTCTAAGATTAATCCAGCTGCTGCCATATCCATTGATTCTTTTACCCATTGATTGGTTAATTTAATGAAATATGAAACATTAGAAATGGAACAAATGCAGTGCTGACAAAATGGGTATTTGACAGCAACTACTTCTAAAGGAAAGCCAATACTGCAGAATTAAAAACAAATGCCCTTTAACATTTAACCTGGTTATGATTATTAAATTTACTGCTCTTGAACATGAAGCAAAATGGATATTATTCTTTTACAAGTAGCTTGTTACATCAAACAAAACCTTGATATTTATTTCTCAGCACATATGACTTCCAATAGAGCTTTCTCCACATCCTGTTTCTGTATCATAATTTTATTTTCTATTTCAAGGAAATATACTAGGAAATCTCTTAGTGTATTGCTTTAAGAATAGCTGTTTCGAAGCAAGATATGTTCACTCAGATAAAAATTCAGATCCACTACATTCATCATTTACCACATTGAAAAAGTTTCTGTAAGGATAGCTCCAGTGTCTGATTTCAATGAGATTTCAATGGTAGTAGGATTCTAATATGGCCAGTAGAAGCATTAGGCCAAAGGATTGGACCAAAGGAAAGACATAATTAGGAGTCAAAGGTCACAGAGGCGGCAAGATAATTTCATTCATTTTTTAAAGCTAATTTAAATCCTAGCCTATTTTTTAATTGTGGCATGGTGTTTGTATGCAGAAATCAGTGTCTGCTTTAGTCCACTTAGAGTTTCCAAAGCTTGAATTACAACTTGAATTACAACTCTGTATCAGTATTTGGATAATGTCAGTTATCTTGCCAAGTTCTTATAAGATACATTCACTTTTTACATCTAAATTAATTTACATCATAAATTAATCTAAGTTTTGCATTTCTATCATGTTAATGCTTTTTTGAATAACCTCAGTGTGATCAGATGGATTTTATGTGACATTATGTCATATAACATAAATAATGAATGAATGAATGAATAACAAAAGGAATGAAGCCTTGGTTTTGGTTTGACTTCTGATAGCTACATGGATACAGTTTTACCTGTTCCATGAGCATTTTGAACTTCGAGTCCTGTTTAGATTCTTGATATTCACTATGGTACCAAAGCTGACTTTGCATAACTTCCTGTCCTGGACAGTGATGGACTAACTATTATCTGCTATTCACTCATACAGTAGATCAGATGGTTTGAACTGAATTTTTTTTTTTAACATGGATGTCTCAAGTTGGAATGAAGATTTTAGAAATGTAAATATCTATTCCAGAATATTGTTCTCTAACAATACGTGTGTTGCTTCTGAAAATTTGGATTTACAAGTACAATAATTATTCATTTATAATATATTAAAATTATGTCAATAATATAAAAAAGTCACAGATTAGATAGTGTCAACATAAGTCGAGAGTAACAATACTGTACTGTTTTATAATTATACGAAAATCTTGTTCAAGTTGCACAGAATGAAACAAAGAATTGCCTTCACATGTAACTCAGAAGTGTGAAAACACAATCTCTTTGTGCACCTGCTTGTTATCACTTTTCTCAGAATGTAGAAAATTTAAGTAATACAGCTGCACAATTAGTTGGGCTTCAGAATTTGTGTTTGTTGTATATTTGTTATTCTAAAGCAGATAATTATCACTTCTGGGATCTGTTTGGAAACATTAGAAAGTTGATTTCAACAAAATCTTTTAAATAATGTTATACATCTTTATATTGCTTGTAGACTTCTCAGTCACATCTCTTTTATTATCACTGGAAACAGAAAGGTGATGGGACTTTTATAATACCCTGCATTTTTTATGCTCTTTGTAAACTTAGTTTCTCCTTGATTGTTAAATCCCACTAGCATGCCTGTAACAGAAGTATTGTTCTTCCTTAAACATTTGCCTGATATATTTGTATTTTAAAACTGACTTGGTTTATCTGATGAACCAACTTTCTCTAATTATTTGATGAAGCACCTTTCTCTTATTATTTCTGCTATCCCATAAGATTGGAGAGATTCCAAGACAAGATTCCAAGATTGCAGGTTCCAGACTAAGGAATGCCATCAGATGGAGCCTGGGAAGCATCACCCTCTGTTTTAGCACTTGTCCTTCAGAGTGGTATACTCTTCAATATCATCAGAAAAGATTGTGGTTTGTGATTAAGAATGAGGTATACTGAATATGTGCTATGAAAATTGTTAGCAGCATTAAAAACTATCTACCTTCTAAATTAAATGTAATTTAGAAGCCAAAAAAGCTAGATTGAAGAATCTTGGGATCCAAATAATTTACTAATGAGTTCTCTATTGGTAACAATGACTGTGATTCTATGTTGAAATGCGGCTAGTAATACATGTAACTATTCTTATTATTAAATTTTAGTTCTTGATTGGTCATAGCAAGAATCAAGGAACAATCAAACTGATCATGATAAATTAACACAATTTTGTTTTACGAAACAATGGCTCATTTAAGAGATAGACAGAAAAAATGAATTAGTAACATATAGCACTCTTCTGTTTCTGAAAATATAAAAACGAAAAACATACAAGTGAAATGGAATAACTTTAATATATTTCTGAACTCATGTGATGCAATAATATAAAATATCAATACCTGGGATATTAGGTGACTATGGAAGAGCAGAGACTGACATAGCTAAGAAAGTTTCACTTATCTGAAAATATAGTACTCCAAAGTCAAATGTACTCCCAATATGTTTCTCATTTAACACTGCAATATTTTCTATTGTTTCTGTGTTTGTATAGGTCTTATGCCAATGTATAAAAGAGCTTCTAGTACTAAGATTGATGAGGCTATTCATAGAAAGATTAATAAGTGTCATCTTAGCATTCTATCTTTTAATTAGAATCTGAAGTTATCAGTATTTTTAGGGCATACATAATCAAACATATTAATCAATAGCAATCTATGGAAATGGATGAAGCAACTTTTGAAATAACAATTAAAAGGTATCAATAAAGCAACCTCTACACCATTCTTATGGAATCAGCCATAAATAAAATTTCTGGCAATATTGAATAAAGAATTGCAATTGCAAAAATATCACAATGCAAAAATTGATGAAATGAATCCTGCTTAGTTTTCAATAAAAAATATTTGTCGATCTGGAAAGGACTTGTTTTGTCAAAGGGTACTTTTTTGTTGCTGCCATGAAAAGCTGGGAAAGAGTTTTTCAGTGGTTTTTATTTGTGATGGGTTTTAAAAACTTTTTAAAGTGTTGTAAGCTGACTGGCCTCCCTGTGAGGCACCACCTTGCTATTTTGGGGGGCTTGTGTGCTCTGAAAAAGATGAGAGCTATGCCAGAAGTTCAACCACACTGGACAGATCTCATCAGAGGAATCAGACAAATAGTGTCTCCCTCCTATAAATTATAGGAGATGTGATTTACAGAAAACCATACTGGCTCGATTGTCACCCAGTTTAACAAGGGCCATGCTAGATATTGTTGGAGTTCCTGTTTCATCTTGTGAAAAATGGACTAAAGGACTCCATTGGAGAAGGAAATGGGAAGCCACTCCAGTATTCTTGCCAAGAAAACCCCATGGACAGTAACAAAAGGCTAAAAAATAGGATGCCAGAAGATGAGCCTCTCATATTGGAAGGACTTACAAATAGATCCAGAAAGAGTGAAGTGGCTGTGCAAAGTCAAAAGGATGCTCCTTTGTGGATGTGACTGGAAGTGAAAGGGAGGTCCAATGCTGTAACCAACAATATTGCATAGGAACTTGGAATGTAAAAATGTCTATGAATCAAGGTAAGCTGGATGTGGTCAAACATGAGATGGCAAGATTGAACATTGACATCTTGGGAATGAGTGAACTAAATGGACAGGAATGGGTGAATTTAATTCAGATGACCACTACATCTACTACTGTGGACAAGAATCCCTTAGAAGAAATTGAATAAGCATCATAGTCAATAAAAGAGTGAGAAAAGCAGTAACTAAAACCACAATATACTTCCGGAAACTGCTTAAGCATTATAAGAGATTCCAACACCAGAACGCTTACAGGATTTTTTACCTATTCAGATAGACCCGTTTTTCTGTCAGCTGACCATTCCCATAGTTCGGATCTTCATAGGGTTCATTCTGTACCACTTCCACGCCTTCTCCACGATCACTTTGTTCGTGGCTATGTTTACTGATCATGTACAGCTGTCCAATTCTGTACTGCAATGCAAAAAGAAGAAAAACATATTTAGTGGACAGGTTTTGTTTCTACAAAAGCCAGAAATAAATATCTTCATTATAAGTGGCACATTTAAAAATAATTGATGGAAATTACTAACAGTGCTAAAAGCTGATTGCCATTATAATTGCATGTTTAGGAATTCATTTACAAAAGCCCCCTTAGAAAGCTTTGATAACCATCTAGCCAAAACTATAGTATGATGGAGCTCCTGTAGTTTCTACATCTATAAACTGTTCCACATGAAATGGTCTCAAGAATCTGGGGGGATGACCATTTCAACCTACTACATATATACAGATGGGTTTTGAACCCTAAGCACAGCTCATGACTGAAAATGCTCCATGGATTGTATAAACCACTTCTCATTTGCCAGCTCAGTTGTGTTTCTGGATATACCAGATTTGGTATTTCTGACTCCCTCAGGTTTGGTCTAGCTGGGACATACTACACAAATAAAGTCTCCTGCAAGATGAGTTGTCATTTTCTCATAACTATATGGACATGGTTTGCCATTACCTTCTTCTGCATGTAGCCTGAAACCCTGAGATTTCCTTATGGGCTCTTAAGTATTAACCAGGGCATTACAATTTGCTTAGATCTATAAAAATAATGAAACACTGAGGCTATCTTCAAAGGGTACTGGAAATTCCTTTGAATTTATCTTTAAATAGAAGTCCAAGTTTTCCAATGTTTCATAACTGTTACAACAAGAAAACATCATGTGACACTAATTGAACTGTTGAGTTATATGAAACCTGGTACAATTCTTCAGATGACTTCAGCTGAAAACCATTCAGCTGAATATTAAAAGTGTGGTTTTAACTATTTTCATAACAGAGTGTTATTTTAATTTGTCTGAGTGAAAAACATTTCTTAATACAGTTTTTAGTCCTGTAGCACTGGCTCTCTTGATTGGAATGAGACATATCTGTAACTATTTATGTGACCAAACTGGATAGTTTTCAAAGTTTGCTGTTTCCCATTTTATTTAGCGTTGTTAGATTCAGGAGTTGCTAATGATGGAAAAGAGGGCGATTCTGCTATTTAAAACAGAATGAATAGCCCAAGCTATACATTAGGTTTGTATACTGGAACTTCGAAGATGCACAGTTCTCAAAGTCCTACAGCTGGGATTGTGTCATTACCCACAACGAAGCTCCACAGCACGATCTTTATGCCTTCAAGCGTTTTATAAAAAGTCACAGCTTTGACTGTAGCATTAGTCTTGTGAACTAACATTTACATGGCTATTTTTAAGTGGTGCTTAATAAGAGCCTAAAGGGTTTTGTTATAATTAAGGTATTCCCCAGACGACCATTTTTATAGCCTAATATTTAAAAGCTTGTGAGTCTTCTAACTTGCAGAGATACTTTTCCTCTTTAAAACTGCATAAAGGCAGATTGCTCCCAAAGCTCAGCCTTTCCTCCGTTGAAGCCAAGAATAATTTTACGTCAGAGAGCTGGCTTGTATATTATAGAATGAAGTGCTAACCTTTCTGTCCTCCTCCCATCCCAAAAGAAAGTGGAAAAAGAAAGGGAAAGAGATTACGGCCTTGACTTTTTGACAGTGATTTCACAAAAGATAACTAAGGACAAACCGCTATAGTCACAACACTGTGGATTAAACGTTGAACAAAGAAAGGTGCGAAGTAGAAATGGGGAAATATAACCATTTCCTGGAATACATTCAGTTCCAGGGAGAGCAGCAATGCCTAAAACCGTCCAAAAATGGTTACAACAACATCCAGCTGGGGGATATTTCGATCATTCCCCCTCATTTCAAATGCTCTCATGAGAGAGTAGATCAATTTTAGGTGCTTGAACCTCTGAATGCATTTTCGGGGTGTCCTGAATGCAAAATACTTCGAATGATGAACTTGGTTCACAACACCATCTTTCCCTCACATGACTGACCTTTTTACTAAGCATTTTCTAAGAGTCAGCTGGAGCTGTGCCTCACACAAAACTTGAGAGGGAAAAAAAAGCTTACTGATGCACAGCCATTAACCGCATAAATGCCAAACAGAACTGAAGTTGGAGCTGGCGAGATAGACGGTGGTCTTCAGAAATGTGTACCAGAAAGAAAAGTATTTGTTGCTTTTGCTTCAGTAATCCTAAACACCTGTTTTTCTGGGTTTTGCCTTGAAGAACATCAGTGTATTAATAAGGAATAAGAGACAACAAACAGTGCCTTATTAGCAGGATGGGATTTATTTAAATGACTAATCAGTAGGATTTAACTTAATGAATCATATGCACCAATTAGGAAGACACTGTCAATGTCTTTTCTGTTGGGTAGAAGAAGGTCAGTGAAGTCGAGAGTAGCTTGGTAGGGGACATCAATGCGGCAACTTGGGGAAATATAAACTATATTTGCCACAGGAATATTAACTGACCAAGAAACTGAGAGACTGATATTGCTAGGCAACCAAACAACCAACATTGACCCTGAGCTGTCAAAACAAATCTGTTAAATATGGGAGCTTACTGTACTCAAGGGGTCAGGATTGCCTGGAGTCCCTCTAAAGTCGTATACGGAAGAGCTATAATGGTTTGTGCCGTCCACATTGATTCCACTCTCTTTACTTACACTTCATAGGGTTGTGTAATTCTTTTGCTAAGCCTGTTCAACCAGAAACATATGATGAAAAAAAATGGTGCTCTCTGGAAATGGAAAGAGTTCGGTGCAATCCACTCATCTCGAATACACCTCAAAACGTCTGGTTTGCAGGAAATATGCAATATATGATTATAACCAACTCTGAAAGTTGTGGAAAAGAGAGGCTATAAACTATTACAGATTCCCAAATATTTAACAGCCCCGGGCTATATTTTGCAGGGCCATCTGGGCTAACTTTGAGTTTTTTAGTCGTATAGGTCCCTCAGCCATATTGTATTCCATCAACTGAGCTCATGCAAAATTGTTTTTAGGCCCACTTCAAATTACTGGTTCATATATTGTGTAAAACCTTAATATTTTGGCATGAGGTAGGGATGTCTTATTTTGCATAACTCCTCATTGCATCCAGGTACGTACAAATATGACACAGGGTCATATTTTCTAAAAACAGATTTTTAGCCATGTACACTGGTGCTTTTTCTTGGTTGCCCGCTGAAAATAATTTCTTGTCTTTGTTATCCGCTCTGAGTTCAGGGTATTTATTTACTATTAACTATCTGCTTTTCTTTGATTCCATTACTTTAAAATGTTTTACATTTTCTGAGCCGGTACTACCAATGGGAAAGAATTATACAATATATGTATATATATATATCTCCTTTTTGTTTCAGCTGCTAGCTTATTTTGTATGTATGTATATATACTGTACATTTTAAATTAAGATATTGATTTTTCTGTTATTTTGTGTCTTGTTTTTATAAATTATATATTGTTAGTATGGATTGACTTTAAAAATATGGTAAAATGCTATACACACACATTATCCATTGAAACTCCATATTGGATTAGATTCCATATGGAAATTGGATTCCATATGAACAAAGTCAGTTCCAAAATCTATTTTGGTTATCATTTTTATGTGCAACACACCTAATATAGCACTTGGCATTTTACCATATTTTAAAGCCAGTCCATACTTAGAATATATGATTTATAAAAACCAGACCCAAAAGGAGAACAAAAAAAAATCTGAATTAACAATATACAGAATTCCTTGAAAATATTTCAGACCTACTATAAAGTGACTCAGTTTGAAAAGTGAATCATTGGGTTGGGCACCTCTCAGACCAGAGTTGGCAACTGTGTAAACACTTAACAACTGCTCAGCTTCAAGGTCACCAAATCTTGTTTTGGGAAAGGGTAGGAAGTAAATATCACATGTCTGAATCATCAATTTAGGGCTTTTACATCCTTTAAATGTGTAAATTACACCATTTCCACCATTAAATAGGCAATGGGCACTCCTGCTGTTTTGCAGGGCTCCCTTATTGCCTGCATGAAATATCCTTCCTCAGCTCAGGCATGTCTGTAAGATTTCAGCCAAGTCCTAGCTGAGGAACAAATTTAGCTACATAAAGGCAAGAGATCCAATATCTGTTGTGGGGGTCCTGTTTGGGGGAGCCTGACCCTTTTATATGGCGGGGAAGGAGGAGCACAGTAAGCAGTCTTGAATAGCACATGCAAAATTGAAGCACATCTGTGAGTCAGCCAAGGGAGAAACTTATCAGCCAAACATTTAACAGAATTGTTTTAAACTTTAAAAAGGGGCTTGTGTTCCTAGACCTGTTTTGATAACAAAATATTAGGGAAAAAAGTTTTAATCACTTCTACTCTTCCATCCATATTCCCATTTTGAGAAATAATCTAAAGATTAACAGTATACCAAAGCTTGCAAAGCAGTTGGTGTCAGAATGAAAAAGTAGAAATGCATTGACCTGCAAATACATGTACTATACATAGACATACATGTTCCCTGATCTGTAAGAATTATTTTTTTATTTATATATTAAATTTATATGCTGCCCATTTCATTAAGGAGTGACTCTTTCTCAAAATGCTCAGTAATGTTGCTTTTCCTCGCTTATAAGCCCCTTTACAATGCAACATAAATCAGTATAATAGATGTTTACCATTTTGTAGACCTGAGCACCTCAGGATGATCAATGAACTTAGAAATAAGTAGATGAACTAGTATCTGGTCTCTATTCTTCTATAAAGCCTCACTCATCATTCCATATAAAAATAAACTTGACCACATGTGGTCATGTATAAATATTACCATACGTGTTTTTCCCCATACAACAGAAATGTACTTGTATATCCAAAGTAAGACTGTAATCTCTGCCTTTTTTAGTTGGGATAAACTCAAATTGAGGGGGCACAGTAGTCTAGTGGTTAAGATGCTGGGCATGTTTGCCCAAGTTTGAGACCCAAGCACTGCATAACGGAGTGAGTTCTCATTATTTGCCCCAACTTCTGCCAACCTAGCAGTTTGAAAGCATGTAAAAATGCAGGTAGATAAATTGGTCCCCCCTACTTTGGCTTGAAAGATAACAGTGTTGCCCATGCTGTTGGCATATAGTTATGCTTGCCACATGACCACAGAAGCATCTTCAGACAATGCTGAATCCCTCGGCTATGAATTGGAGATGAGCATCACCCCCTAGAGTTAGACATGACTGGGCAGGGGAAACCTTACCTAACCTTAAACTTTAATTAGCACATTGAAATGATGTATAGCATGGAATTATGGTACTCTGTGTCTTGGTCTCTCATGTGATAAGCAATATCTACTTAAAATAAAAGCAATGTATATTGACATTGATTTGGAAAATTCAGTATTCATATACAGTGTGGCAACATTTCTTACTAGTTACATTAGACATAATTTGCTTATTCATTTCTTCTTGAATCCATGCTAAATTTAATCCAAATTACACTGCTTTTACTGGATTAATTTCCTTGATATATTTTCAGTGCAATTAGCTTCTTTCACCCAGACTTGTACATCAAACAAGCACAAACATTTAATTTCCTCCCTTAAAATAGTGCTTCTATATAATAATTTTTTTTCAGCCTAGTTCAGTGACTAATCATAACATTATTCCTTCTACAAACATACAGGTTTTTATTTTGGCCCCTTTCTTCTTAATCCTTAAGAGATAAAACAGATATTGCAGCAATACATCTTTTCATTTAATTTTGCTCTCATATTAATGCCTTGTGTATATGTGAATGTGTGTGAGACTTTTAGAAGAACTAAGCTTTCCTTCCTTATGTATCTACCTGAATTTACATCCTGGGCTGATTTTCTAGTGATTCAACCTTATGCTAAATAGTTATTGCAAGAACCACTTAGAAAATGTCTGATAAGGTCATCCAAGGCATTGCTGACTCAGTTTGAATTTATCTAAATTCATCTAAATTCTCTTGTTCTCAGAAGTTGTGGAAAGCTTTCTCATACATGACCGAACTATGCAAATTCAGATGGTGGAACTCATTTCATTTTCCCATTTTAAATCCAGAACCACTACCACCCTACCCCAAATTGGGTACATTTGCTTTGTTTTCAAGGGGGAAAAAGAGAAAGTCAGAGCTTGCTATGGAAACCCAAAAAATTCACCCTGCAAACTTTGAAGTTAAGGATCCAAATATTTATTTGTATGATTTATATGGCTGCCTATCTCACAAGAGTGACTCTGGACTGTGTACAAAGATGAAAACAACATCTATGACAAATAACCCATGATGCCGGAAATGAAAGGTTAAAAAGGTTAAAGGCTGCATCAGTAGCAAAGCTTGCCTAACTATTTATATATCAAATAAATATATTAAATTTAGAGACTGCCCATCTCACTCACAGAGCAACCCTGTGTGGTCTACAATTAAA
>JANHZU010007689.1:15218-29781 GCA_032468055.1 Acrochordus granulatus | reverse complement strand
GGGGGGCCTGGCGTAATGCAGTCCATGGGGTCGCGAAGAGTCAGACACGACTGCGCGACTGAACAACAACAACATGTCAGATCATGTTCAAGAAAAGATAATTAAGAAGACCATATAATAGAATTTTTCAAGTATCTGAAGAGATATCAATCAGAAAAAAGCCAAAATTTGTTTTCTATAATCCCATAGAATAATTGTTTTAAATTACAGGAAAACAAGTCAGTTAATTTCTATAGACATTATGTCTATAGTAATAATATTCTGGATACCAGATAATAGGAACAAATAATGGGAGAGAGCTCCTACCTTAATTTCCCTGCTTTTTAGAATTAGTTGTTTTACCATTTCTACTATACTAGGCTGAGTGTGACAATTATAACACATATATAATTGACACATTTGGTTTTATTAGCTTAGTTGTAAATCAGCTGTCAGATAATGTTAGAATTTCAGGCAGTAAATTAACTATCTCTTACCTGAAGTGAGTAGCTGTGGCTTAGATACAGCCAAGAAGAGCAGGTCTTGGTGCAGACCAATAGTCTATTCCAGTCTACAATATCCACAATTTTAAGTCAAATATCAGTTTCAAAAACAAGAGTCAGGAATGAGAGGCAACAGGAACATGGTCTTGTAATGGAGAAGTATTTCCAAAAAGAAGAGGGAACTTGGGGGATACTCTTAAATAACTGGAATTTGAGGCCCTATATGATTAGACAATTGAATGTCCTTCACTTTTAAGAAGTTTTGATCTCTGCTTCCCAGACCTCCTTAGCTTGGCACTCTCTTATGTTCAGATACTGACTCCTTGTATACTGAATCAGGAGCCATCTGTACTGAGTCTGGCCATTCTGGCTGAGTCATTTTTCCAGATGGTTTGTGGCTTATTGACTCTCCAGCCAGAGGATGAGACTTGGCCAAGTTCTTTTCAATTTCAGGATCAGAAATTTCCATAGATGGTCCATTTTTTGATTGCAATAGTTCTCTTGGGACATTAAACTATTAGTGCTCTCATTTTTATGGTCAGCTCTATGAGATCATGTTTATGATCTGAAGCTATTTCTATCTAGCAAGTTCCATGTAACAATCCTGAGTAACCCTTCTAGTGCTGATACTTTGTTTATGTTTCAGAATGCTTATACATATATGATGGGAGCATGTGTAATTGTCTTCAGGTTTTTTTCAATCTGTGGGAAGCATGTAAGTACACATGAGGATTTTTTTCCATGTTTACAGTAATTAACATTGAGTAAGTTGGACTGCTTTATTTTACTGAATTAAGAATGTTACTGGTTTAAACCAATACTCTGTTTTAGCACAGAAGTTAAAGAATAATCTAACACCATCACTGCCTGCTTTAGGGTCAGCAGTTGGTTCATACTATTACTATTATTAGAACATATTGACCTGGCAATCTAGAAGATGGGAGTCAAGAAGGGGAAAAATAGCAGATAATGGTGACATACAGTCATAATTCAAAATATGCAAAATTGTTTAGCTAGTTTTCATGCTGCCAACTCCATACAAATTCATAGAAATTTACAATACAAAACATCTACATGAGTATATGAATGTTATAACTCCACAGTAAGATCTGAAACAGTTAACATCAACACAAGACTTTTAATCATCTACAGCAATAAATTAACAAAACCTTTATCAATGACATCCTGACACAAATAAATTCTAATTCACATCATTATATCCACCTCAGAGTAGTTATTTTTGAATGTTAAATTAAAAATGCTTTGAGTTTAAAATGAACAGTTCCAACTTCATGAGAAGTGTTCTGAATTTGTGTCAATCTTATTGACTTGAAACAGTGCCTGCAATCTTTACACAAGTTCCAGCAAAGCTACAGCATTCTTGGAACAATCCCAGGAGGGTTGGAACAGTCTAGTTCAATCTCAGCTCATTTCAGTTTTGACCCATGTCTTATACTAAGCTTTCTTTCGCCCTGCTTTCCAGGTGACCCTGAAGATGCTGCTGCTGACAGTAGTTGTCAGCATGTACAAAAGCTTTTTCATCATTGTAGGGATGTTCCTATTGCTGCTTTGCTATGCTTTTGCTGGAGTAGTTTTGTTTGGGACTGTGAAATATGGAGAGAACATTAACAGGTATGGTTTCTGTCACTCCATCTGAAAATATTTGATACTGTGACATTATTTGAGAGCCAAAGTGATGGTTGCTTCTACTATTACATTTCCAGAGAGATAGCCCTATTGATCTATTGCTGAGAGTCTCAAGAAATCCAGTGCCAAATACCAAAATAATGCTTATACAGCATTTTAAGTCCACATGGATCCACTCTACAATTATTCCTTGTGTATTAGAAGAACCTTGCAAGTCAGAGAAAAATAGAAGGTCTCATTTGGCATTCTATTATAACTAATACCAAGTCCATGTTCAAGTTTGAGATCCAAGACAGCCCTAAGAGACGTATTAATGTTCAGATCATTGTTGGCTTCCCTCTGTTGGAGAGTAGAAAAGTTTATGTAACACAACCAGTCCTGAAAAACCTATACTATCCTGCTGATCTAAATAATGTCCTAAACACTATCTTATTTCTAGCCAGAAAGTGTGAAAATGTTCAAAACACTATCTTATTTCCACCCAGAAAATGTTCAAATAGCACACCAGTCTTTTTCTGTGCACATTGGTGAGAAAATGCCATTTAATTACAGGCAGGAAAATATCTTGGGCTGGTCTTCTTTAAGCTATCCTGAGTAGGAAGGAAAACTACCCAAATACCCTAAAGGTTTTATGGTTTTGTACATGTTTTTACTTGTGAATTAAAAACAATAATTTTTGTTTGTTGAAAACAGACATGCCAACTTCTCATCAGCTGGTAAGGCCATTACTGTACTCTTCAGAATAGTCACTGGAGAAGACTGGAACAAGATAATGCATGATTGCATGGTAAATTGACTAGTTATAAATCATATATCATTTTTGCCAACATAAATTTTGTAGTTTAAAAATACCATTCTTTTCATTTTAAAGATGCTATCCTGCACCCAAACTCCCATTTATTTATTCTTGAAAATTCTCTAGGAATAAATGCATAAATATTTGGGAAAAAGTATTAGCTATTCACACTATATTCCCAAGTGAGTGCGTGCGTTTTCATTGTATTTATTAAAATGAAAGAGTGATAAGCTATGGATTGTATTCGCAATACTGCTTCATGGCATATATTAAAACTTCTGTTTTGTGGAATGTATTAACGATGATAAAGAATTGTTCTTTTTTTTATGGATCTGTTCAAATAGTCAGTGCAAGAATACTGTGAAAGAACTTTTCCTTCCATGATATGATGTTGTGATAGGCTTTAGCTTTGTTGTTTAGTTGTGCAGTCGTGTCCTATGCAATATTGTTCTTTGCAGCACTGGACTTCACTTTCATCTCCAGTCACAACCACAACTGAGCATTCTTTTGGTTTTGGCCAAGTCACTTCACTCTTTCTGGAGCTACTTGTAATTCCTTCTGATGTGAGAGGCTCATCTTCTGGCATCCTCTCTTTTAGCCTTTTGTTGCTGTCCATGGGGTTTTCTTGGCAGGGATACTGGAGTGGGTTGCCATTTCCTTCTCCAGTGGAGTCCTGTCGCCCATTTTCCAGTAGATGTCCAGGAACCCCAACAACATTGAGCACGGGCGACGACCAAACCAGTGTGCTTTTCAGTAAATTGTGTGTCATATTTTTTATGGGAAGGAGATACTCCTTGTCTGGCTCCTCTGATGAGATCTGCCCAGTATGGCTGAACGAACCTCTGGCATAATTCTCATCTTCAGAGCACACAAGCCCCCAACCACAGCGGTGTGGTGCCTCATTGGGAGGCTAATTTAAATGGCAATTAATAAATTGTCTACACTAGAATATAAATTATAATTCCAATATGGGCGGAGAAAAGAAAGGTTCAGACGTGGTGAGCGTTCCTGGCTGCTACCAACGTTACTCGTCCCTGTTTTTCTTTCATTGCTGTACTCATAGTTTACAAGCCAAGCCCGGACGGCATGGCCTCTTTAAGGAGAGCTCCGCCCCTTCGCTTTCAAGTCGCGCCGGAGCCAATCAGCTCTAAGCCACGCCTTCTTCCCCGTTGGGAAGCGCGGATGCCGCTGTGGTTGTTCAACCGCACTAGATTCTATTGCGATAACTTAAACGACGAATGGATGGCTATTGGTCCGATCAGGATTGGCCTCTGTTTCAATTGGCCGAGGCGATTGGCAATCATGGTGCTCTGCCCCATAGGCGGAGATTAGACAGGCTAGTGTGTGAGGCTGGGATAGAACCGGGAAGGAGACGCTGTCCTTCTGCAGCCATAGCGAGCGGAGGCGTCTGGTAAGAATTTACCCCCGATCAGAAGAATGGTACTGGCGACCTGGCTTAGGTCAGACACGCGTCGGACTCTTCCATCATAACTTGGGGGGAAGCCATGATTTACGATGACCTTTCTTTTGCATAGCTGGCTTTCACAACGGGGTTGGGAAGGCGGATATCTACCGGACAGGCGCCTTGGATTGCGACAAGTGCTTTGCCTGCTAATAATTTAAGCTTTTGCCCCATATGCCCAGAGAGTTTGCTGACAGGCGGGCGGCAGAGGGATAAAATGCAGGATGTGCAAAGTACATGCACGGTGCAACACCAGCGGGTTTCCGCGCGTGCGAGCCCTCTCGTCCCTGTCTCTTCGTACGCTAAGCCCAGTGCATGCTATCAGGTTCGTCTCCGAGGAAAACAAAGTGCTTTTCCGAACTTGAGGAAATGAAGAATGGAGCCTCCAGATTCATAAGCAGTCTACCTGAGAATGCCGTTTTTTTAACGGGTTGAATACTCCAAACTCGAAGGTTTGGAGAAATTAACAGAGGACGACGTTGGCAGTGCATAGGAAAGAAATATATTGAATGATATTTGCAACAGGCTAAACCTCCAAGCCAGAAATGCAGTGCTGAAATTTCTTGCTCCGCGTTAATGAAGACCATGGAGTTGGAGGAGAGCTTCCATGTGCAGGGGCAGTGCATCTGGATTGCCAGGGAAGCAGTCATAGGAAAGGTCTCTTAAGCTTAAGTCTAAGAACTCCTGCCTTGGGCAGCAGGTTGGACCAGAGGAGCTCCAGGGCCCCTTCTAGCCTGTTGACTTGTGGCTGCCCAGTGGCATCTGGTTGTTGGTGCTGGGAAAAAAAAATACATGAAAGAAGGTGTTTGGGAGGCAAAATCCTAAACTAATAATTTTGATTTTTTGAATGGCAATTCTGCATCAAAGGACTATCCAGTACGAAACAGGACTTTTGCGCCACGCCGGCCCTCTTTTCTTGACCAATTGCGTTTCCCCAAATACAAAATACTGTAATAATTTTGCAATTAAGAAAAGCAATTGTAGTGTATAAAAATAGTAAAAGTGGGATATAAATATGTAAATATTCACTACATGAATTGTCGCTGAACTACATAAGCTTGAGGCTGCAGAAGATTATGAATTATATGACCTTATCTAGCCTTTTCCATATTTATTTATTTTATTGATTAATTAAATTTATATGCCTCCGCAGTGTGCCTTCTGGAAGGAGTGCCCCAAAATTAGGCCCGGCTTCCGTGAGTTAAAAGCTCTGCAGAGGCTGGCTGGACGCGAGATTCTAACCAGGGCCTAAACCAAAAAGTGTGGCAAAAGCAAAGACGAATGATGTGCAAAATGCTTTTGTCCGTGTTGCACGCAGACAAAACTGTTTTGACTAAAATCGGCCACTTTATCCCGTGGACATTGAGAGGTTTTGCAGACGTCCCTGGCGTTTTATTTAACGCCGTTTCGTGAGTAAGCTACGGTGGTTTGGGGTTGCTGTCCGTAAATCCGAGGGTCCCTTAAACCTGAAATTGTGTCATCCGCATCAGCTCAGTTCCTTGGCATCGCTGCCCGTCCAGTAGCGCTGAACGCTCGTGAAGTGTTCAGCCACAGGATTCGCACGCTGGACTAAGCCATGAATGGTGGCTTGCAGGCAGTCCTCGACTTGTGACCGGTTGCTTAGCAGCCGCTCGAAGTTATGACGGACTTCCCTTCGCGTTTCCTTCCTGTTTCGGCAAAACCGACCCACAGTGAAGTATCGCTTTGCTTAATGCCGATGGCATTTGCTTAACGACCGCCGCAAAAAAGGCTGCAGAATCAGGTCAGTCACGTGGGTGACCCACTATGGTGGCTACAACCATAATGGTCACAAATCGAAGACTACCTGTAATGAGACGGATAATCGTACAGCCATAAGCGGTGCTGGCCGTCTTATAATAATTCTGCAAGGCGCAGCAGAATTATTCAGTATTTCTTCATTCCATCTTGAACTTTGAAAACCGTCCTGGTCAAACATTTTCTTTCTCTCCCGATTTAGCAGCTTGGTTCCTTTTCTCGTGGAGCTTTTCAGGATTTTCCCTTTTTTTAAAAAATTTATTCACCAGGATGCACTTCTGAAGGCCGATGAGAGGTTCTTGCAAGACGGTGAACGGCACAAGCAGGGCCCCGGCCGTGACGCCTCTTTGCGCAGCCAGAGCACATTCCCAGTATGGCTTTTCAGAGAACCGAGGGCATGTCCATCATCCAAGCTTTAGCCATGACTGTGGCAGAGATCCCCGTGTTTCTTTACACCACATTTGGACAGGTAAAAAAATGGAATTCTTTCGGACGAGCAAGAGATAAATCCGTATTTTAAGCACCAAATTAAGACCGGGATCAGCAATAGGTTGCATAGAATTGGTTTAAATATCAAGACAAGCATCCTGATGGAAAGATCCATCGCTAAGAAGTTATCACTTCATTTGTGGATGTTTTTGCAAATTAAGCCTCCCAAGAATGGCTTAATTTGGTTTTCCTGCACACTCCAGAGGTTTGGACTAGATGGCCCTTGGAGGTCCCCTTCCAGCTCTACGATTCTACGATTCCCTTTGGCTCTAAGCATTATTCTCGCTACCTTCTCAGTGGTTTGGCTGAGTTTTCTGAAAAACGCTTTTTTCAGCGCTGTCGTAACTTCAGATGGTCACTAAAGACCTGGTTGTACGTCGAGGACTACCTCTATAATGTGTGAATCTACTTGATAGAATTAATTTTGAAAATGCTGGTTGATCCATTCATCTCAAAGCAGGCACAAACCAGGCAAAATGCCGAACTGTGGCATAGTGGGATAAATATGACCCGCTTGGTTATGTTTGAATGAGCATTTTCTTTGTAAAGTCGGTGAAGATGGGTTGTTTTGTTTCCCCCTCTTTAAAGTCAGCCTTCTCTGCACTGAGGGTTGCTCCAGGCCTTCGGAAGGTGCTCTTCGCTACTGCTCTTGGGACTGTAGCCTTGGCCTTGACGGCACACCAGTTAAAGCGTCGACGGCGGCGGAAGAAGCAAATTGCTCCGGAGAAGGCCAGTCCGAGGCCTGTGGTGGTTCCAGTGCCCATTTTGCCCACCCGGCGGGTCCCGTCAGTAAAAAAAGGTAGTGGTGAGCAAAGATTTAATTATTGATTGAAAAATATATTATTTTTTTAAATTTATGCTTATCCTGCCTTTATTATCTTTATGAATAACTCAAGGTGGTGAACATATTCCTTCCTTCCTGTTTCCGCACAACAGCCCTGAGAGTTGTTGAGACTGGTCCAAAGTCACCCAGCTGGCTTTCATGTCTAAGGCAGGACTAGAACTCAGTTTCTAGCCTGTTGTCTTAACCACAACACCAAACTGGCTCTCTAAACCTGGTCTCTTCTCAGCATTCTGAGAGCCATGTAAGGAAACAGCAATAAATGTTCATGAAACCCATCTGTTAACACCATTCAATAGTTTGAATGGTATTTTTTTAAATAAAAATAGTGTCTAGTATTAGTAGCAAAATTGCAAAAAAAAAAAAACGTTCACACAAACTTTTAAAAAGGCAAATGGACTTTTTATTTTTAGACGTCACAGAGAAAGTTTTCAGCTCCCATCCAGGAGTCTTTTTCACTCTCATATGAAAGAAAAAGAAAAATGATATGGAATATATGAGCACATTTCTCAAAAAGGGGGCAGGAACTGAAACCCAGTGCCCTGGTTCTCATATAACAAAAGAAAAGACGGGACATTGGCAATAAAGAGAGAGATCTCAAGGTTTCAGTTTAATGACCAAAGGTCGTTAAAGCCAAAGGTCGGTTTTGCATACATGCCAAAGTGGGGTTGTAAAGGTTGGAGGGGGCAATTGAAACCTTGTCCTTCCCCCCTTGTTGATTGAAGGATTTCAAGTCTGAATGTGCAGGCTTTCTTCTATCCCTTTCGAAAGCCAGTTGGTTTCTCGATCAAGAATTTGAAATCTGCAATCGTGGATGGAGTGTTCTTTCTCTCTAAGATGTAGATTTACAGCCGATGTCTTTGAAATGAATTTCTTATGGAATTTCTGCCTCGTTTCTCCAATGTAAAATTCTGCACAGGCTTCATTACATTGAGGGGCATAAATGACTTCTGTCTGTCTGTGTTTGGGAGTCTTATCTTTGGGTTGTCCTAATTTTTGCTTGAGTGTATTCGTTGGTTTGAACTGAACCCCAATGGTACGTTTCCTGGAAATTCTTCTAAGCTTCTCTGATACTCCAGCAACGTATGGAAAGGGTGCTCTGCTTTGTCTGTTTGAATCCTCTTTCAGCTGCAAGGTTAGATCTTGTAGAGGCTTCGATAAGGGACCAATTTGGAAAGGTACCCTTGCTCAGAGTTCTTGTGATACGCAAATTTTCCTTTATGGAACGTTCCTTAATTGAAGGTAAAATCTCAGCATGATGTTTTAAGGCCCTGATCGCTCCCACTTTATGTTCCAAGGATGATGGGCATCGGAAGATAAATACTGATCTGTGTGAGTAGATTTCCTATAAACTCCCATATCCAGTTTATCCCTGTCTTCCTTGATGTGTACGGCACAGTCCCGAAAAGCCCAAAAATTACCTTTAACATGTTCACGTGTGAGCTGTATATTTCTACCAATGGCATTGATACATTGTGTGAATGCTTCCAATCCGTGTGTTTTGATTTTGACCCAAGTATCATCCACAGATCTAAACCATGGGTTGGGGGGCAACCTGTGGAAGGGTTCAAAGCTTTGAATTTCAAATTCCTCCATATAAAGATTGGCTACAATAGGAGGTACCGGAGACCCCATTGCACAGCCGTGTTTCTGTCTGTAAAAGCCATCATTAAATTTGAAACAAAAGAGGTCCAAAAGAGAGCAAATGGGGTCAGGGCTCAGTTTAGTCCTATGAGCTAATGAGATGTCTCGTAAAAGCCTTTTTCTCACTGCTCTGGCTGCCTCATCTGTAGAGGTGCGTGTGAATAGTGAGGGTGCATCATTAGAAACCAATGTTCCAACTTAATATTTCGAATTTGGTTGACAGGGTCTTGTGAATTGCTGATGTGGTGTGGAGGGGTGCCCACAAAGTGGCCAAATGCTTAGCAATGTCCTAGGTGGCAGAGGTGATGCTGCAAGCTGTCAGTCTCCGCGGAATGCCTTCCTTGTGAATTTTGGGGAGGCCGTATATGCATGGCTTTGCTTCCCCTGGGTATGGTTGATAATATTGTGATTTATCAGTGACCTTGTAAGTTGCAAACAGTCAGTAATCTTTTTCTTATAAATGCCAGTGGGATCTCTCTTAAGAGTTCATAGATGTTATTGTTCTCCAACAATTTGTCCATTTTGGACAAAACTGAGAGGTGATTAAACTGAAACCTTGAGGCCTCTCTCTAATTTTACTGCCTATCTCCTGTTTTTCGAGCTTGTTGCAAGAGAACCAGGGCATTAGGCTTCAGAGTTTCCTGCCCCCCCTCTTGAGAAATGTGTCCATACGCTCCATATCATTTCTCTTTTTCTTTTACATGAGACTGAAGAAGACTCCTGGATGGGAGTTGAAATGTTTCTCTGTAACATCGAAAAATAAAAAGTCCAGCTGCCTTTTTAAAAGTTGGGGTGCGAGATTTTTTTTTTGGTTGCAATTTTGCTACGAGGCATGACCTGGATTAATGAGAATACAGAGACACTTGTCAAGTGTTAGCTAAATCCAGTGATCGTAATAAGAATTATCGTCGGGGTCTTTTTTTATCCTCCCGAACGTAGATGGGGGGTGTTTGAGGGATGAATGCAAGTTTTACTGGGGCCTCAGCGTTACGTACAGTATTGTTTAAAGCACCTGTCATGCGCCCATTTCCCTATGGGGGGAGGCATTAGAGCCTCAGAACGCCGGCCGCTAAGGAACGGTCATAAGTTGAGGATTACCTATATGCACCTGGTCAGCTCTACCTCCGTCACATCCTCCACCCTGTCTCGTGCTTTATCAAAGCATAATGCAAAAGCCGAGTATTTCATTTAAGTTATCCTACTGGGGCACGCGGCATAATTTAATTTGTTCTGCTGGCTCCCACCGGCTTCAGGTGGCGTGCAGCGAAAAGTCCTTTTTCTCACGAGCCTCGGTCCTCTCTGCTCTCAGGTTATTCCAGACATCGGATGCAGAGCCCCAGCAGCAAAAGCAACGACACGCTCAGCGGGATCTCCTCCATCGAGCCCAGCAAGCATTCCGGCTCTTCGCACAGCCTGGCCTCCGTAAGAGATGCTTCTTGGGGTGGGGGAGACATCCTTGTACCCCAAATGGTGGGAAGCAGTTCCTATTCCCGCAGGTAAAGGGAGCCCCTTGGAGGTGGGGCCCCCACCTGTTTCGCAGGGGTCTTGTTTCTGGAAATGCAATGGGGCTGGCTGCCCAGGAGCCCCACTTTCCCCAATCTGGACAGCCAGCCAATCAGTGAGCTTCAGCTTGGGTCTCCTCCGGCACTGAGAATTCTGGGAGTTGAAGTCTGTGCAGCTGGCAGCCCCCCAGCCCCACAAGGAAGGCTGGAGAACTGCAGAGTTGCATCTGGACTTGGCAGTGAAAGGGGGATCTTGGGCTGCAAGCAGTTAGTTGCAGTGCATTGCATTGGAGCCTCTGGTTACAAGTCGTCCTCGAGTTACGACTCTAATGGAGCCTGCCCAGTTGTAAAATGGGTCGACTCGATTTTGAGACTTTTTGTTTTGTGGTGGCCATGAAGTGAACACCTTGGCCATTAAATGAACCCTCTGTTTGCTGTGGCACGATTTTGCAGAAAACCAGACGTGATTGCTGGCTTTCGGCAGAACCGTCATAAATGTGATCATGTGACTGCAGGACTCTGCAAATGCAGCCGTGTTGCCAAGCGCCTGAACTGCGGTCACTTGACCGTGGTGGGGAGGGTGACCACCAGAACATTGGATCCGGGTTGTAAGTCCCCTTTTTCAGGTCAGTCGTAACTTTGGATTCATCCAAATCGCTAAGAGATGGGTCGTAAGTCGAGGACTACTTGTAAATCATCTTTTATAAGGCCAACCTGAGATTTCTAAATTCGAAGATCCTTTCAAGACTCTTTATCTGGCTGTATTTTTCCTGAGAAGAATACTTTCTGGCTAATGTTCAAATCATTTTTTTTCTGGAATCCCCTTCTCGCATTAGGGCTTGTCTCACCTTATCTCTGGTGCTGACCCTTTGCCCGAGGAGAAGCCACAGTCTTCCAACCTTTTCTCACCTTTAGGCTCTCCCAATTAAATCATGTCCATATCTTTAAATTATGATTATTATTAAAAATAACATCCAGTGCCACTCTGGAGCGTGCAAAGTAAAGAAGAGCCCGGAACTTTCAAGCTGGCAAAGAGGAGCCGCTTTCCTTTTCTCAGGTGTGCGTTGGAGGCAGTGCTCTTCTCTCTCGGCTGAGGGTTCTCCCCGCATCCCGCCCCAGCCCGGGGGCCAGCTCCGAAGAAGCTCTCCGGCCAGCCCCCTAAGCCCCAGCGGGGTGGGTCTGGAGGGCCTCGCGGTGCTCTAGGGGTCCCTGCTTAACCAGACCCTCCGAGCTGGGGAAAAGCTGAATTTCGCGTTGCAGCTGCTGTCTTGGAGAAGGACTGCAGGGTCGCTCCTGCGAGGCTTTCGAGCGGGGCTGCAGGTCTCCAAAGGCCCAGCCGCCGTCTGAAAGAGCCCGTGGACGTTCAAGGAGTCACTTTGGGTGGGGGAACGCGCTGCCCATCGTGCAGCAAGACCTCTGTGGGCTTACAAACCTTCTTTTTTTAAAACTTTGAGTTTAATCCTTTTTTTCCCCCCGGGAAAGACCTCAACTACCGCTCTGCAGTCCCTTTCTAAAAAGGGCTGAAAGCTTACCCGATGCTGTGCAGGCAGGCCTCGATTCGAAACCTTTCGTTTAGCGACTGTTCGGAAGTGCAGCGGTGTTGGAGAAAAAAGTGACTTGCAACCGGTCCTCGCGCTCACGACCATCACAGCATTCCCCACGGTCACGTGATGAAAGTTCAGGCGCTTGGCAACCGGGAGGCATTTACGACGGGTGCAGCATCCTGGGCTCAAGTGATCTCCATTTGCGACCTTTTCAGGTCTGGCTTCCGACAAGGGAAGCCAACGACAAGGGAGCCGGATTCACGGAATGACCACATGGTTTGTTTAACAACGGCGGCGATTCCCTTAACAATGGCCGTAGAAGTGGGTGTGACTCACTTAACAACCGCCCCACTTCGCAGTGGAGGTTGTGGTCATAAGTCGAGAGCTGCCTTAATTGCGTCGTGCGATGATCTTCAGGCATCCTCTCTTGCGGAGAACTGTGAGCTGGAGATCATTGCAAGCGGCTTGAAATAGCGCGAGATGGGCTTTTTTTTGAAGTCTGTTTGTACCCTGGTCTAGTGTTCCAGGATAAGCAGGGTGTCCTTTATTCCTAGATAAGCATCCCTGAGATCACAGCCCGTCTGTTTGCAGGAGAAACGGGCAAAGAAATTCATGGATCGAAACCGGCATGTGGAACTGAGACGCAGTTGGGCAATCGGAGTCAGGTTTCCTGACTGGATGGGGCATTTTTGGAAAAATAGCGTCCGAACCCTCGAAGGGAAAGGAATCTTGGCGGTCATCCCTCTCAACCCCAAGTGCTTCGCCGTCAGACCACGGGTGAAAATGTGCAACTGGCCAGGAGCGTGGCGAGAGAGAAATGTCGCACCCTGGTTCTCGGTGCAGCTTTCCCCTCCCCCTGCATTTTTGCAGGCCCCTTCCTCGAAATATTGCTGGGCTGGGCACCAGCTCTCGCCCGACTGGCTGGAAAGGAGAGGAGGTGGGCTTTTCCCGCCAGTGGGAATCGGACACCAGGGACGCCAGAGTGGCTGCAACCAGCGCTCCGCGGTCACGACATCCGAATTTTTCTTCGGAACATCCCGATCCCATGACCCCGCAGGGCTAGTCGTGGGGCGCGTTTGGGCTGAAAAAGGTTGAAGTGGATGAACTGAACGTACCTGGTTTCCCGAGTTCCTCTTCTGGCCACCTTGTGCCATCCGGTGTCTGCTCTTGGCTTGTTGCTTCGCTGGGACTTCGGCTTTTACCCTTTGCGAGTCGCTGGGGTGCTTGACCTCGAATGCCATCCTGGTTGTTTGCTGAGATTTCAAGTGGAGAGGCTGCGTTTTGGGGAGCCAGCCGTAGTTCTGGTTCCATCACCGGGGCTGCCCGAGTGAAGGAAAGCGGCGTGGGCGTTGGCGGAAGGACCTGCGGGCTGGGCTGTTCCCGTGGACGTTTCCCCTTTCTGTGGTTAGCTGGCGGCTTCGGTTTGCCTCTCGAAAGGTGAAGAGATGTCTCATCGTGGATTAGACGGTTTTTCCGCCATCCCCCAGGCTAATTCGGTCTTTCCAACGCCCCCCGAAACGTTTCACTTTCATGGTTTTGGCTTTTGTCGTTGACGAACAGGGTGCGAGCACAAGCCCAGCCGCGAATGCCGCGGGGGGACCGGGGTCGCTCAGCTTCCGAGCTCATTCAGAGTCACGCATCTGGGAGAACGGGGATTCGCGAGGGCCGTGTTTCTCAACCTGAGGGTCTTGAAGATGGGTGGACTTCAACTCCCAGAATCCCCCAGCTCGAGAAGCTGTAGCGAAGGAAACCGTAGCTCCTGAAGACTGCATTAACTGAAGGAGCCGTGATTTATTTCACACACGCCCCCCGAGAGAAAACACTATGAAATCCAGTGGGGATCATTTGAGATTCTTACGGATGTTCCTGCTTTTTTCACCGGAGGGTTCTCCTTCGTTCTAGATGGCAGTTGTGAACTCCCCCAGCCCGACTCCGGCATCCGCAGCCCCCTGGGAAGCCCATTTGGAAGAAGATCTTGGAGCTGCAGGCGACTGCAGTGCGGAAAACCTCTATTTTCAAGGTAAGGGGTTGCCATGCAGACTAGGATTACACCTTGCTCCGAGCTGAGATTGGTTTCTTGAATAAATCACAGTTGGATCGCTCTGCTAATGCACTGATGATGTTCCCTCGTTTGGTAATGAAATGTCTGCGTGAAAAGCGTCAAGCTCAGAGAGCACTAAGGACCTCACAGTTCTACCAATATTTGCTTCCGTGGGTACTACTCTAAATGCCCCTCGATGGCACCTGGACACCACACTTAATCATGTAACGATGGCTTGTTGAATTGCCGTAGCCTGCTGAAGTCATAGCATGCGAGATTAAAATATGGGGCACACTTACAGCTTATGTATTTATTTCTGAAGGCTTTGTGCATGAAATG